>JALDNG010004190.1:0-20592 GCA_024349245.1 Neodontobutis hainanensis | reverse complement strand
TTTGTTGCCCACTTTGATTCTAGAAATTATCAAGCCACAGTGCTCTTTTGAGTGAGTCCTCCAAGAAGTCTAGCCCTGGTGTGTTGACAGTAGACACGCCCTCTTAGTTGGATACGCGCTAGTCTATAGTCCCCACTCTTTCCAGAAAGCTTGGTTACAGGTTTTAGGATAGCAGCTAACCTACTATCTAGGACCGTTTATTCATTCATTTTTAATCATTCAGAAAGCAGTACTGACGAAGCAAATAAGGATTGGTTTAGAGAATACACAGGAGCTGATTAAAATAATAAATTTTACACAAAACCATGTCAGTAGACAGTGATAAGAGAAGTTTCGTCTATGCTAAAAGGAAGCAAGTCTGCAATACAGTATAGAGTACATGTTTGAAATGGAGTTCAATATGTATGTATGTATGTATGTATGTCTCTCGCTATTAACCAGCAGCACACAGTGGCATTTAGTGCTTGATCCTGTTGTCAGGGGATTATTAGTGTATGTTCTGGTCTTTACCCGAACAGCACCATCCGAGCCAATGGTCATGAGTTGTCCCTCCTCCAAAGCAAAAGGAAGGACAGTTCCAATGTGGCAGGTCCGCCCTTCTTTGCGGGAGATCTCCACCTTGAAGGCGTTTCCATCCCACAACAGCAGGTTTCCCCAGTCTGAGCCTGACACCACCTAACACAAAAACACATAGTATCCAGAATATGGCCCAATGAGCAGTTTAAAGTTCAAGTGACAGTTACTGATAAAGGTTTTACATTTGTACACTGTTTTAATACTATTTCATCAGTCAGTTTTTTGTCAAGAGTTATAGCATATACACCTTTCCATCTGGTAAAATCACGTAGCTCTCTATATCAGTGGGTGCTGTTTTGCCAAAATGTCCCATGAGCCCTTGCAGCTGTAGGCATGTGAATGTGTACCAGAACCTGAAAATAACAAACAAACAAGCATATGACCCTCACAGCCAGGAACGAGGGGGATTACAAGGCGAGAGAAGAGAAGGCTTACTTGATGTGTCTGGATGCAGAGGACATGAGCAGGCCAGAGTTGGGGGGGGGGGAGCTCACATTGTAGATGTCCTTGAATACAGCCTTCCTGCTCAACTTCACCTCTTCATGTCTCCAGTCCCAGAGCGTCAACATGTAATCTGGAGCACCCCCCACACTGGCCAGCAGTCTCCCATCTGAGCTGAAGTCCAGATAGCAGTAGGTCTGCACTTTATCACCTGCACACAACAATGCAAAGTGAAGGGTCAACCACTCTGAGTCTGTAAACAGAGCTGAGTGATTGGGCAAAAAGATCATAGAAACAAAACATAATTCTCAAACTGAATCATAGAGATAAAAAAGGACATTTCATGTCATTTCCAAGGTGTGCCTCCTCTACAGGGAATCTGAGCTTCTTTATCACTTTTGCAGCTAATATTTGAGTTTTGACAAAGAAAATTAATGATGGTGGGCGGCAGTAGCTCAGTGGTAGAGCGGCTGTCCTTCGGGTGGGTGGTTCGATCCCCACTCGGACTTGGAGGACTCCCCACATCCCAAAACATCATAACATCCCGCTCTCCCCCACATACGTCGTTGTGTCCTTGGGCAAGACACTTAACCCGCCTTGCCTCCAATGGTCAGCTGTAACAATGGTAAAGCGCTTTGAGTGCCTGCCAGGTGGAAAAGCGCTATATAAAAAAATTTAAATAATAATGAACAAAATGGTGTGAAGTCAGCAATAGAGAAATGTATTATTTAATTATTGGAGGCAACAGTTGACTTCACAGAAAGCATGTATCATAGTGTAGTCAATTAAAACACAACAACTGTCTGTCTTTTGTATTTCTAAAGCACACTGATGAGTTGAACTACCACTTTATCAGCAGGCAACTGTCTTTAAACCATTCTATGTCATGTTACATGTTGTTCTATATGACGCGCGCACTCAGCGTGAGATGCAGTGTGTAGTGGGAGCCTTGTTACCTCTGAGAATGCGATACGGCCGTAATGAGGGATATTCATAAATGATGATGTTGGGATGCTTTCCCTTTTCTCCAACAGCAAAGTACTCCTTGTTTGGATGGGCCTAACAAAAGACAATTGATCAACAACCTGATTTGTTTTGAAATTTGATTTACCAGAAACTAAAGCTGCACAATAATAAATTGCTTCATTGTAGTGTTGTAGTTAAGACCTACGAAGACTGAAGCCATGAATCGTTGAGACCAAGACAAAGTCAAGACTTTCAGGGACCCAGACCAGGATAAGATTCATACGGCTTTAATAATCTGTATTGCTATTTTGTATCACTGTTTGATGTGCAAGACAAATTTGTTTGACACAAAATTACTTTCATTAATCCCTCAATTTTTTTCATGATTTTGTAAAGCTTTTGTTTGTGCCGTGTGTTGTTCTTACGGTAATGGTGCCAATTCCTTGCCCACTGAACGAGCGCAAGTATTTCTGCTTCTTTGAGACAATGTTCTGAAGCACCAGGATGTTTCCTGCAATGTACGCCAGAGTCTGTTCGTCAAAAGCTGCAGGTTGGACCTGCGTTTACAGTCATAGCCAAAAGAGTGTCTGGCGGCATCAAGATAAAGATTAATTTTGCACTAACCAGAAGGCAACAGGTCAAACAGTGTAGCACAAACCTTTTAATTAATAACTAAGCAAGAAAATACTAGTTGGGTGATGTGTCCAGTAAAGGATACGTCAGGCGCAGCAGGTTATGTGGGATGTCCGATTCAGGGGAGATGGCCGCTTTAGAGACCAACTCCTCGTAGTCATAGTACATGTCAACAGGAAGCTGTCTGAGTGGAGCCTCTTGCAATTCCAGCTTGGTCTCTGACCCTGAAACCAACAGTTAGGTCACTTTCCCAAGTGCACTGGAGTTGTGCTTTTCAAACCTAACTATATTTAGTCATTGTTTAGCAGAGACAATTATAATATATTGTTCTAATCTCATGTCACAACACCATTTACACCCAAACCTCTCTTTTATGTGAAGTCATAAAAGTGATAATAATGCAATAATGCATGTATAAAATGACTGAATTATATTTTGCCTTCTAGCTTTTAATAAAAATTTTATTTAAATAAATCAATTATCGTGGCTGTGGCAATGTAAGTTATTGAAGGCCACACACACGTTGGTCAATGCCTGAAAGTCTTATTTTTATCCACACAGCATGTTTACCTTGAGTTGCTTCCTCTCCTTCTGTCGGAGTGTCAGCCTCTTCACTCACGTTTTTATCCAACATTTTGTCTTAAAATAATTTCTTCTGTAAATACGCAGTAAGTTAAGCCAAAGCCCGTTATTAGCATTAACTCATTCACTGGTACACCAGGTTTCTTCTGATAAAATGTAATTTACAACAGCAGGATGTTTGATTACAAAGGTATTTACGAACGAGTCATGAATATTGAACACTACAATAATTAAAGCATCTCAGCTTTGACTTGAGCTTGTGTGCTATGCCTTATTTAGAATGAGCTAACTATTCTTGGGACCGTTTGAGTTTAGATCCATTGCTAGGCGACAACGTTGGTCCCTACCGCAAAGCCTGCTGGTTACTGTAGTTTATTGTCAGCTGTTGCTGAAAGCTGTTCTAAAGAACGTATTTTAAATTATGAATAAAGAACATTGATTGTGCATACAACACTACTAACATACTAGAACATACTAAGAACTTGGAAAGAAATGTGGGGCAAAGACACAAAAGCTAGGGAATACTATAGAACAAAAAATCCACCTTTGTTGAGGAAAGGGCATAAGTAAAAACTGGGGGTATTATAATAATTTTTATGGCATACTCATCTGCATATAAAACATATAGACAAATTAGTCTTAAGATTTAGATACATTTATTTGTTTCAAATTGCAAAAATGTATAGTACGTACATTGTGGAAATTCTTTCAACATGTACTAAATAAAATAATAATTAAGAGGGGTCAAAGAGGTTACATTCTGTAAGACATTGTTTTAAGATAATAAAGTATGTGCTTTCTATAAAGTATTTTATAGTTCAAAGTCACAGCTGAGTAGGAAAAATGATAATCAGATAAGCTTTATTCGTCACATGCACAGTTATGCATAGTGAAATGCACAATGCACAGTGAAATGTATTTGTACCTGCAGCCAGTAGCAAAAAAATAAAATAAAGATGTATATAAATATAAAAACACAGCACTCAAAATATAAAATGTAAATATGCTAAATATAGGTCTATAAGATATAAATGAATGATGTGCTTACAGGACAGTACAGTAAATTAAATTGTTTATTAAAGTCCAGTTTAAGGCTCAGAGTTGAGCAGACAGATGGCTTGTGGATAAAAACTCTTCTTCTCTCTGTTCTAGTCCTCAGGCAGCGGAAACACCGACCTGATGGCAACAGGGAGAGGAGAGTGTGTCCAGGGTGGGTCTAATATTCTAACTACCTGTGGTCTGCTGGTTAGGAAGCTGTAGACCCACTTGACCAGAGGCAGGAGTCCAGTCCAGGGCATGCAGCTTAGAGACCAGTCTGGAGGGGACTATGGTGTTAAATGGTGAGCTGTAGTCAAAAATACTTTCACAAAATTCCCATTTCCATTGTCCACGTTGGAGAGCGCCTTGTGGAGCAGGAGGGCTATGGCTTTTAGTGATGTGAACACAGAATTGGTGTTGATTTTTTAAGGACTTCATATTTTACACTGGCATTTAAACACTCAGTCTATGACATGCCGACTGCTCTCTTTAAATTGTTTTGTCAAGTTCCCTTTTTTGATATAGTTTCCTTCATATAAATTCAAAATTAATTGCATTAATTGTTTTGATTGGCATTTAAGGCATTGCCATTGTGTAGGTAGGATGCGCCACTACTGGATGAGACGCTTAACAGGAGTCTCTCAGGTTAATGAGGAACTTCAACAGAGACTAGAGAAGTTACAATGGTTCATCTGTGAATGTTATAAGTCCTGATGTTTGTGAACCATACATTTGTATAAATATATAATCATATAATATAAATAATATAAAGAGAAAGAGAAAATTGGATCTTCAATGAGTTTCCTCTTAATCTTCAGTTTTTCTGGTAGATATAAATCAGAATGGCAACATATATATATATATATATATATATATATATATATATATATATATATATATATATACTATATATATATATACTATATATACACTATACACTATACACTAATATATATATATGTATATATATATATATATATATATATATATATATATATATATATATATATATATATATATATATATATATATATATATCAGGAATCAGGAATGGCAACATATATATATATATATATAGTGTATAGTGTATATATATATATAAAAAGATATAAGAGAAATAATATCCAGCCATATACTATATACTTTATTTTTTGGGGGAATTGTTTTTCTGACTTTTTTTTTCATTCATTCATTTTTTACTGCTTTGTCCCGTTAGGAGTCGCAGGTGACTGGAGCCTATCCCAGCAGCTTTGAGCCTGAGGCGGGGTACACCCTGGACAGTGGCCAGGGCTGACATATAGAGACAGACAGTGACAGACAACCATTCACTCTTTTTTTTTTTTGCCAGTATAATTTTCACGGTATTTCGTGATACTATCACGTTATTTTATAATTATCACGTTATTTCGTGATAACTTTTTTCAATGCTTTATTGCTTTATTAGAAGCAACGTACTACGTAGCCTACTACGCTTCCGTAGCAACGCGAGGAAGCTAATCAAGTTTTACTTCAGCCATGGTCTAAAACATGGCGAGATATTAATGTTACTGTAGACAACACTGTAGACAATATTGTGATGAGAATGAGCACCGTTTTTTGAAACGAATGAGATTGTATAGGCGGAAGAATCAGTCAGATCCGTTGGATGTAGCAGCATTTCTTATTGATCAACCGGATGGACATAAAAATACGGAAGCGTAGTTGTAGGCTACGAAGTACGTTGCATCCGATAAAGCATTGAAAAAAGAAAAGTTATCACGAAATAACGTGAAGTGAGGGGAATAGTATGGTGTCAGATAGCGAGGAAGTGGCGTCTGACAATATCGGCGGAGCATGCGCACAACAGCAAAAAAGTAAACTTCCGCGCACTGGTGGTTTACGACACGTAAAACTGGTGGTTTACGACAAGTAAAGTGACCTGACCGGTGCTGTCGAAAATCAAAGAAGACGAAGAAGAATACACGTAAAGTGTGACGGTGGCTGGACATCACATGGGAAGGAGATGGAACGGCGTATGAGAAAGAAACACACGTGAGTTTGACAAAGAGAACGGGTTTAAACTTGTTTTTAAGCCCTTTCTTACATCTTAAAACGAACCAAAGTTAGTGTCGGAGAAATACCGGAGACATTTAAATTAGAAGGATATAAAAGTTAGGCTAATGGTAAACAACACATGCGTTCCAGGAGGGCAGTGTAGAGCAGGGTCACCAACCTTTTTCCTCAGATACTTTTACAAAATAAAAATGAGAGCTACTTGTGTTTGTCACATTTATTCTCATAGCTTATTTCAACGTAAATGAAAATAATTTGGTTTTGTTAGAACATTAACCGGGAACGTTTACATAAATTCTGAATTCCACAACTCACTTTTTACAGTAAAACATAAAACATATTTAGTTCACCTGCATGTGCATTTTGTATATGTATACATTTCTTTCCTGTTAATCTCACACTGTAAAATAAAAACAAAAATGCTGTCCAGACTAAACAATATAATTTCAAATGCACATATACTTGTGTATACAGAGACAACTGGCACTGAGGGAGTCAACAAGAGAAGTGTCTGATTTACTCATTTAAACATGGCAGTCTGCTCCTGAACGTACACATATGGTCCCTGAACAAAGTTTCAGTCTCTTTTACAATCCCACATCCCACCAAACCTGAGTTTTAGCTAGTTAGGCTATCTGTTGGGGTCCCTCGGAGGGCCAAAACAGATATGTATTAATAGGTCACAGGCTAAACATAAAAATCTTTTGCATGTAATTGAAAGAAATACTCCGCTATTTTGTTCTGACGAGGTAGCACCTTATTGGAGCCCTGCAAACTTAACTTTTGACTCAAACTTGTGTTGTTTAACCAAGCTCTTTCAAAAATCAGACTAGTTGTCAACTTTTAGTGTGGGAATGTGGACACATGCACAAACCTACCTGATTTGTCTCATTTGTTCTAAGACCCTTTAACCTTTTGATCAATGTGAGCACAATGAGTGAGGGCACCAGGCTGTTTCTGGGATATATAACCCCAAAGGCTCCTTTAATGCAGTAGGCCAAGTTAAGTATGCTTGACAATTATTGCAGATTAAATCAATCAGGCAATTTCAAGAAAAGCATGACAACCACTGGCAGGCCAAAACTAGTTATGGCTGGTGCCCCACTTTGAACACCTGTGTTTAGTGTTTTCCCTGGCACACTGTGGATTAGGGTTTGAGTCTAATTTGCTCCAAAGGCTGCATGTTCATTTTGCTCCAGGATGCTCTCTATATACTTTCCAACACTGTTTCTGAACTGTGAACAGCATATATTTCCCCATTGTAGGATCATTAAAGTCTAATCTAATCTCGCAGCCATAAGGTGACACCTAAATAAATGGTTTACTACGTGGAGCGATGGTGCTTGTGGACAGAACATTCTGAATATAAATGTTGTTTGAATTAGATTTTTATTTAAGAAAAGTTTTTAAACAGGGCTGAGCTGGTTTCTTTTTCTTCAGCTTCTCCAGCTTTGTGTCAAACAAATCTTAGGACGTCGTTGGTCAATAAAGGAATGAAACTTTTTTTTTTTTTGATACAATTGTGTTGAAAAGGTTCATTGCTTCAGAAAGCTTCACTTTCCCATTACAAAATAAGTTGCCTGTGTTTTCAGTTATTAAAATGCATAGGCTGCTTCTTTTTCTGCTGTCACTCATTTTTGTATTGGTCCGCTCCTCTGTCCTCCTCTCCCCCCGCCCCTCTCTGCTGGGTTGTGTGATCCTTATCTGTCATCACATGATTGGTGACACAGTTGACTCACTGCAGGAAGCACCTGTAGAAGATCATCATATCATTCTGCATTGTATCATTTTGCAAAAATAAATAAAAATGGCTCAAGGACTGGTTCCCATCTTTCAGTTAAAAGTGAATCGGCTTGTTTACAACGGACACATTAAGTTTTTGGCAAGCTACTTGGAAAGCAGTCAGCTTGCAGTTGACATGTTGGAGACCCATGGTGAAGAGAATTGTGTTCAGTATTATACTACAGACAGGCACCCTCTCATTTTAAAGTTGAAATCCATCTAATCAAATTGGTTAATTCTTTGAGGCTCTAGGACTGCTGCTTCAGTTTGAACAGAGACGGCACTCAAACTTGATGATGATGCTTGTAAAGTCTTGTTTTTCTTTTTCTTTTATTTATTTATTTAATGTATTGTGTGAACCTCTGGTGTTTTTTTTAATTTGTTTGTGTTCTCTCAGCAGAATGGAGGCCAAACCCCAAAAAATATTTTCACCCAAAGGTGGAAAGAAGTTGATACACAAAGGTAAGGGTGAGACATGTGCTCTGACTGAACAAAATAACCAATATTGAACTCGAGTCCCACAAGGGATGGGACAATATTATAATTTTGTGTCACAGTTATCCTGGCCACAATATTGTGATTAACGATATTATCATGATAAACATGAAATCAGTTTGGAAATGTCACCAAAACATACTGTAACCTCTTTACAGTACATTTTGTGGTCAAACAACCATTTTTACTCCACATTTGTTGAATGTGAAAATATAATGAAAGATCATCGGTCCAAAGGTATATTTTTTTATTTAATTATCAAAAATATTTGTTTTATAGTCTTTTTAAAATCCCAAACTAGTGTAAATTCGGTTGAGCCAGACCCCTCCCCAAAGGGGGCCCTGCTGCAGACACATTATGTTCAGCGTATCTGTCAGACAGTGCTGATCCTGAATTCACACAGACTCGAGGCGAATAAAGCTGCTTTGCTAACTTTTATTTGTACTCTGGTTATGTCAAATGAATCGTTGCTATGATTGTCTAAAACAAATCTTATAGTAGGCGGATACTAGTCAGTGCTTCTTCCAATCGCCTAACCAGTTTCCGTCAGAAGGCGCCTCCCGTTTGCAGACACTTTCAAAAGAAGTCTTCCCAGATGATTCTGTAAAACGGACTGTTCTGTGAGCGGTTCTATCTGGCATTGTCAAATTAGGGCTCTTTATCCAGAACAGTACATTTTATTGCTGCAGTGACGCGTCAGTGGCCGTGTCAGGACCGGCGCAGTAGAAGCCTAATTCTCTACACGCAAGCTGGTAAACGCGAAAATGACAAAAAAAAAACACACCTGCGATGAAGCTTTGGCATTAGTAATTGATTAGTAAATGATTCTGAGGGAGAACATCTGCCTTTAGAGTCTTTTCAGCCGAGTGAGAATGAGAGTAAGAGTGCGCGCGCTGCTTGTGCCTCTCTCTGCGTAAAGCACACGCGTCTTTTCCAAAATTTGCCCAAAATCAGTGAAAAAATGGGTGGAAACTAGTTGCTCTAGCTGCGTAGTGACGGGAGTATTACCGGGAATAATGCGACCTCCGGTGACAGCCGTGTGGGACAAATACATGTTGTTCATCCTGACACTTTACCCAGTCGAGGAGGAGAGGGGGTAAACACAGTCAGCGCAAATGCGTTAATCAAAGCAGCGATAGTAATAAAAGTGATGTGTTCTGTGCCTTATGAGAGGTCCCACACAAAAACTACTAACTAAGCCATTTGAATAAGAACAGATAACGCAAATGCAACCAAACACCTACAGTACATGTGTATATTTCTCCGATCTATTTTTATACAATATTAGCTATTTTACTATAGTTATGGTATATTAGAAGTCGTAGTTGTACTGTAGTTTACTAATTTTGCTTTACAAGTTACTGTTATTAATAATTTAATTTCAGAAAAAGACAAAGAAAAAACTATTATAATATCTTTGTTAGTCTGTATGTACTGTAAATAACAAAACTGCCGATATATAATGCCATGGTTTGCAAATTAGATGCATTTGTGTTTACTTTTGGGACAAACCAATTAAATAAAACAATCATTATCAAGTACGTGATTAATAACAAATTATCTCCTTAGTTAAAAAGAGTTTTAAATGCTTTCTTTTTTATTTTATAATAAAATTACAAATTCATTACACTATCTGAAATACAATTAAGATTTTAATCAAAGTAATCACATTAAACATTGTAATAATCGCATTCAGTTCATTTAAAAATATGCATATTTACTACCATCTTTAAAATACATTAATCTAGTGTTCTTTTTTTATACAGTTTATAAAAACACTAGATTAATAAGAAGAATAAAAAATCTAATCGAAAAAATAATTGTTAGATTAGTTGACAGAAAAAATAATCGTTAGTTGCAGCTCTAGTACATTTTGTTATGTGGTGGCACTCAGACTGTTTTGTAAATTGTCCTGGTTGTGGACTTTGTTAAACGCAGTGCCCTGTGGTGGATAAGGTGCTTGTTGTAGTCCATTGTTGGGATGTGGAGTTTTTATTAAGCTGCTGCATCAACTTTACTGCCTCTGTGTTTCTATTGAGAGTTTAGAGTTGGGAATGTCAAAGCGCTGCTGAAGCTACTTTCCTTAATCATTGAGGACTTGTGGCAGACATTTATTTTTAATAAAAATAAACTCTTGTGAAAGTACTTTAAAAAATAAGCACATACAAGTTTGAACAAGACCTAATATTATTTTGTGTCTGAGTTATCAGATTCCATTGGAACCAAGCTCGGAGGAAAACCTGGTGGTAAAAACTGTTGAAGGCTTACAACACAGAAAAAAGAACCATCCTGGGAAAGGTGGTGAGATAAAAACAACAAAGTTCTCAAAGGTTCATAAAGGCACAAGGAAAAGAAAAGTGCCCCATGAGAAAGTCACTGAGGAACAGGAAGGAAACAGAGGTTAGAACATGTGAAAGTCAATTAATAAAAGCTTTTTTTAATTCTGATATTGAGAAAATATGAAGTTAATTATTTAGATTATGCCTTATTTTGTATTGTTAGGTCCTATGTCCAAAAAGCTGAAGAAAGGCGAGTTTGAACCACAAAAGAAGCGTCAAATGTCGAAGGAGGAGCTGAAGGCGAACAGGCAGCAGAGGAAGAAAGAGCTGAAGAGGAGCAGGCAACAGGCCGAGAGGAAGGACATGTTTGACATCATCTGCAAAAGTAAACAAATGTGGGGACAGCTCAGGAGGTACGAGTCAATTTAAATTCAGCCTTTAAAAAGTATGTGGTGAAATTAGACTCCACCTAGAGTTACACAGTGGTGTCAACAGGAATATGGTGCATTGGGACTATGCTTAGACCTAGACAGTAAACGGGCTTAATTCTCTTATATAAATTAATTCATTAATTAATTCTCTATAAATAAAATATTCAAAGTACTAGTAGTGAAAGAAAGCGGAAGGAAACTAGTCGCTCTGTTTGCGGTAGTGACAGGGAGGTCGGGAATAATGCAGCTTCCAGTACCAGCTGTGGGAGACAAATCCTCCCACTTTACCCAGTAGAGGAGGGTGAGGCAGGGGTAAACGTAGACGTGCTAGTAAAAGCAGCGATCGTAATGAAAGTGATGGCTGTGTCTTATTAGAGGCCCCACACTCTAAACTAACTATGCCATTTGGATAAGAACAGATTCTTCAACCAAACACCTACAGTGTTTACATGTGTATATTTATCATATCCATTTCCATAGAGACATGACTAGTTATGATATATTAGCAGTTTACTAACATTTATTTTCAGAAAAGACAAAGAAAAGAGAAAGAAAAAAATATGTTTTTTCTGTATGTACGTTAACTATCATAACCACCAATATATAATGCCATGGTATGGATGGGCAATGCTTTAAAATCCTACTGAAAAGGCTGGCACACTGCCATGATGGATGCTATGTTAAACCACATAGAAATTCTCTACATTCAGTGAATATAACTGGCCAAATGAAATGAGCACATCAGGAACTGACAGCTTGTGGCTGAACAAGTTTGACACAGGTTTGAATTGAACTTCTCCCTGCTTTACCTTTTTACCTTTATTATTTTTTTATATTGCAACAGGAAAAAATGTGATGACAAAATTAAGAAAAAACTGATGAAGGAGCTTCATGATCTGATCCGAGGGAAAACCAAACAGGTTGGTATTTGCTTTAACTGCAACCTGTGCATATTCTGAGACTGAATGGAATGGGAACACTAGCTTTTTTTGTAGGTGTTGCTTTAGGGCAAGTTAAAGCTGCATTAGTTTTCAGAATATGCAACATCCAAAGTCACAAGTATAATAAATAGTTTTGTCTCCTGGGGCTTCATTAATAGAAGTCAATGCCAAGAGTGCACAAGTCTAAAACTATCCATATTTAAAATGGTTGGTTGCATTTCCTGCACTGATGCATATGTACAAAGGACAAAGCAACTCATGAATGTTTTCTGCATAAACATGATCCACTGATTACTAAGTTTTGCAGAAAAGTTGGTGTTTCTCATAGGTTGAGAATTGACTTGTAGTGGTGGGCAGGGCAGAGTGGCGTGGCACGGGGCATGATGTGCAGGTTCAGAATAAACTTGTCAAACATGGTTTATGAACTATTTATTACAGAATTCTGAAATTCACACAATTTTTCTCTGCTTTGAAAAAAAACATTCACTGCATGACGTGCATGTGGTCAAGCAGGAAAAGATCATGCTAAATATCAAGATAAGATGAGTAACGCATGCAAACAATGTAGTATTTGGATGCATTTTGATACCATAGACAAAAAAAGGCAGAATTTGTAAGGTCAAAAATATATCAAGAAGGCTCTGCTTCAAACAAACTGTTTTGTCTTGTATAAGTTTGTGTGGTTTGCTTAGTATGGTTTTATTTTGGATAGTTCATAGAAAGTGTAAAATACACACGCTTTAGACCTAATAGTATATTTTTATATTACATAATGTAAAGTTTAACTATTTTTATTCTTATTTATATCATCATATTAATGATAATATAATACTATGGTATGGTACTAAATGAAGAGCCGTTTGGCTAAGCTCTTTTGTCTTCCAAATGATCTGGTTGTTCAACCGCTGTTCACACGGTAGTTTCAATTTTGTACTAAATGCCCTGAATATTGTTTACATAGTCTCAGCGACTGGCTTCACTTTTAGAACCAATGCAAGATTTCACATGACCAAGGCTACTCAATTGTTATAAAAAAATAAATGTACAATAAATTAGACGCCAAAATAATATTTCAGTAATTACATTTTTTGGGGGTGAATAAAATAATGTATATATTATGACAAGACAATTTCTAAAATTACCCACCTCTGCTTTTATTATTTTAAAAAGAGTAAACAGAATTGTTAACAATAAATGACTTCACCCAACCACTAACTGAGTGAAAAAAGTTTGTGTTATCATTCATATTCTCTGAAAAATGGCCCAAAAAATCACAAATGTGTAAACTTTCAAAACTCTGGCTATGGCCCCGATTAGAAGTAATATAATTGTATTTGGTTACTAGTTTTTTTTTTTTTTTTTTTAAACGTCTCTGCCGAATCTCCATGTGATCCTCTCCTCAAATCCCCTCAGTTTAAAAGTATAGTGCACAACATGTAGCATATAATCACATAGAAGTTCCACTTAGGTCGCCCAGATGGCCAACTGTGGCCCTATGATGAGGAGATGCTTATTTAAATGCCCTCCAGTTAAAGCATTTACTTCCTCCAATAATCATTCTATAAATCACTGTTCTTAGTGACTTAGAATGTTTGAAAGATAGAAGACGTGCAGAGAACATCTTTTGTCTGCTGACTTTTTTTATTTTACACAAGTGGACAATGCATTTGATGGTGGTAGTGAGGGGTGTGTCGGCAGATACTATGAATCCAGGCATCATCACTGCTTTAGTGTGGTCATGCAAATGTGCAGGGCTATGACCGACTTACTGTCAAATATTGAGCAAACCTATTAAAAGTCTTTCCCTGCAGATGGCGTTTGCTCATGATTCAGTCCGAGTGCTGCAGTGCTTCATTCAATTCGGCAGCAACGAGCAGCGACAGGAAGTCTTTAATGAGCTCAAAGGTTTGGATTTCTGTTGCTCAAATCCATAGTACATTTATCTGCTTTCTTACGTCCTTTGTTTCTTCACAGAGGACATCATCTTTTGTGTAAGTCTCAGTGCGGTCGACATGTGGTGAAGAAGCTCCTCATGTACGGGTCAGTATCAACTCTGATTTCTCATTTAAAACTGAGAACAATTATATTTTGTGTTTCACTACAAGCCTGAGTCGGAGTGTTTTAACTGAATTTGGATATGTTTACAATTGGTTTAGTTTGGGATTACAGTTGGATTTAAATAGATTTTGTTCAGTTTTTATGTACTTGGATAGGTTTTAGTTTTAAATTTTATTATATTACCACAGTTTTATGAAACCTAAATCAAAACAGTTTTACTCTTGAAGAAAAGGTTAATGAATGACTGAGAACCTTCACAGACATTTTACTCTAGAACAACTTCAGAATTGAACAGTGACACTAACGACTCTCCTTAGCATTTAAAAACTCTCACATTTGGAGTCACACTGTCCTTTCAGAGCTAACGACTGTGAGACCAGAACAGCCTGGTCCAATCAGGTTTAGTTTCAGGTCAAACCCCTCCCTCTAGAGATATAAGAGCAGCTCTTCTACCAGTTGATCTCAGAATTGATAAAGTCTCTTGGAATTTGAGACAAAACATCTTCACCTTAAACCCAAATGCCTTTGCAACCTTTTCTACGGTTTCAGTTTAACATAAAATTTATGTTGGCAGGTTTTACATGGCTTCAGTTTGACCTAAATTATTTAAACGTAATTTAAACGTAATCAAAAAATTATATTATATAGTGTTGAAATTATATTTTTTATAGTTTTGACAGACTTAAATTATTGTTGTTTAGTCAGGCTCTAATGGATTTAGCTTGACTCCACTGTGTCACCCAGGTCCAGTTGTGTTTTCCCTCAGTTGTATGTTTTTATAATTCCAGGAACAAGGAGCTGGTGGCTGGTGTGATGCAGACATTTAAAGGTCACGTACGGGCGATGCTGCGACATGCCGCCGCCTCATCCATTATTGAATATGCCTACAATGATAAAGCCATACTGGCCCAGAGGCTGATGCTCACAGAGGAGCTCTATGGAAACACATTCACTGTATGCAAGGTACAGCTAGGACTTCCTCTCGCCATGTGTAACGCCTACCCACTCACAGGATTATGAATATTCACTTTAACTATATGAATGTGCCCATTATGGCATGTCATGAGAACCATGCAGTTAAAAAAATATGAATTCTAAAAGATTTTTCCATCATATGTATGGACATGCATATTTATTACATGCGTGGAAAAATAAACTGAACAATTGTCCTTCCTTCAGTCTACAGTGTGTAATACTATTGAGAAAGTCCTGGAGGCCAATCCTGACAAACTAAACAACATCCTGGATGAGATGAAGCAGATCCTCACTCCTATGGCCCAGAAGTGAGACTAACACACTTTCACATAACAGTATGTCACTGCTGATGCAGGCCATTTAAGTCTGACTAAAAGCAAGGCTTGTTGGCACTTCCTACTGCTATGTTCTGTTCTAGGATGCATCATTTAGAGTCTGGGAACACAACATGTTTTAATCACACCAATGTACTTTTCTGAGGCCGTACCAATGGATGACCAGAAGATGATAGTGCAGGAATTGTCAGCTGGTAGTTACTGTCGGGGATGTCCATTACTGATATGCATGTACCCATGCCACTACAAAATCAGATGTGCGGCACCATTTTTGTCACGCAAGTGTGATTACAGCCTGTCAGACCCTGAGTCAGTGTCATGGTTTTTGTACAATTGGAACGTTTGTCGTACTGTTGTGATGGTTAGTACAAGCTAGTTAACTGTAGTGTTCCTTTGAGCTGAAGTGGGGCTGCCTTGTCTTTTGCTTCCTCAAACACAATAAGCTGAGTGTACAGGGAGAAATACAGCAAGGGATTCTCTCCTCAAGGCTTATAAATGAAGCCAACAACTTTTAGCTGATAAAATCCCCAGATGATGTCTCTGGCTATTTCTAACTTCAGATCGCTCTCACTCCGTTTTATGTCTATAAACAACTCTCATACTCTGATAAATATAAAATGTTTCATGGACACAATGTGACAGTGATTCAAACTTAATCTAGTATTGAACATAAATCACTTGTTTACACATTCATTGAAATTAATTTTGCCTAATTTATTATAAATACCTGTCTATGATAAAAGTCAAATGCCCACCAACCACCTCCTGTCTGTTCCTTCTTTCAGAGAGCAGGTCATCAAACACTCACTGGTTCACAAAGTTTTTCTTGACTTTTTCCAGTTTGCGCCTGAAAAATTGAGAACGGTGAGTATTAACACTGACGAAATAATTCTGTATCGACCGTTCACTGTGAATAATGAATTTATAAAATTCCGGGAAACTCTTTGTGAAAACTAAAGCCTGACTGACTCATCTGCAGGAGATGATAGAGTCCATTCGGGAGGCTGTAGTTTACATGGCCCACACTCGCGACGGGGCTCGGGTCGCCATGAACTGTCTGTGGCACGGCACAGCCAAGGTTTGCCCAGCTCTCTCCCACTTTCTTTTTTTTTAATTTAGTCATTTGTTTGCTTCCTCAATTATTTGTCCTTCTCCATCCATTTTATTTCTTACTCCAGGACAGAAAAGTCATCATTAAAACAATGAAGACCTACATGGTGAAGTTTGCCACGGTCAGTCGTCTTTCACACTATCTTTTAGTGAAATAGTTTTGCAGAACTAAGAGTTTGTGGTGTGCTTTTAGGGAGAATTTGGGCACCTTGTTCTTCTCGCTGTTTTTGACTGTGTTGATGACACTAAACTGGTCAAACAGGCCGTTCTCTCTGTAAGTACTCTGCTAAATGGTACGTTATTCAGACTAAACCACTACATTATTACTTTTCTAGGGTTTTGTTTGTGTTGTTGAATTATTTTATTTTATGACAAACCAATGCTCACTACAACACCTGGAGTTTCAGTTCAGTTGCAATGAATATAAAAGAACCTGATTGCTTGCCAAAAATAAATTTATGTTAAAAATTCTTTTTGGCTTATAAAGGATAAAAACAAATATTTGCTGAATTAGCTCTGCTTAACAATAACTGTAGCGCCAACTTGCCCTTTTATACACTCACCTAAAGGATTATTAGGAACACCTGTTCAATTTCTCATTAATGCAAGAATCTAATCAACCAATCACATGGCAGTTGCTTCAGTGCATTTAGGGGTGTGGTCCTGGTCAAGACAATCTCCTGAACTCCAAACTGAATGTCTGAATGGGAAAGAAAGATGATTTAAGCAATTTTGAGCGTTTCATGGTTGTTGGGCCGGTCTGAGTATTTCACAATCTGCTCAGTTACTGGGATTTTCATGCACAACCATTTCTAGGATTTACAAAGAATGGTGTGAAAAGGGAAAAACATCCAGTATGTGGCAGTCCTGTGGGTGGAAAAGCCTTGTTGATGCTAGAGGTCAGAGGAGAATGGGCCGACTGATTCAAGCTGATAGAAGAGCAACTTTGACTGAAATAACTCGTTACAACCGAGGTATGCAGCAAAGCATTTGTGAAGCCACAACATGCACAACCTTGAGGCGGATGGGCTACAACAGCAGAAGACTCCACCAGGTACCACTCATCTCCACTACAAACAAGAAAAAGAGGCTACAATTTGCGCGAGCTCACCAAAATTGGACAGTTGAAGACTGAAAAAATGTTGCCTGGTCTGATGAGTCTGGATTTCTGTTGAGACTACTTCCAGCAGGATAATGCACCATGTCACAAAGCTCGAATCATTTCAAATTGGTTTCTTGAACATGACAATGAGTTCACTGAACTAAAATGTCCCCACAATCACCAGATCTCAACCCAATAGAGCATCTTTGGGATGTGGTGGAAGCAGGAGCTTAGTGCCCTGGATGTGCGTCCCACAAATCTCCATCAACTGCAAGATGCTATCCTCTCAATATGGGCCAACATTTCTAAAGAATGCTTTCAGCACCTTGTTGAATCAATGCCACGTAGAATTAAGGCAGTTCTGAAGGAGAAAGGGGGCCAAACACAGTATTAGTATGGTGTTCCTAATAATCCTTTAGGTGAGTGTATAAGTTCTATTGTGGTGTTATAATGTGTCTGCTTTTTTTTGAACACGTGCTCTTCAACAAAGAGATCAGAAATTCTGTTTTCCAATTTATTAGGCATACCAATATCCATCCTAAAATACACAATATTCTTTACACTCCATAGGACACATTCAAAAATAGGAGTGTGTATTGGCAAGCACCTGGCGAGACGATGCGTATCACAATAACCATGCCACAATACAATATATCCCAATACTGCATTGTAAGACCATGTATTGCATTTTTTTTTTTCTTTTCTTTTTTCTGAAAAAACTCTTTGTACTGTTTGTACATTTTCACCAGACTGTATGAACAACTGTGTGTTTTGAATAACCACCAAAGTATAAAAACGATAAAACCGCTCTGCTGGCCATGTTAACTAGCGGCCCTAACATGGCTTGTTGACAAACAGCTTTTTTTACAATGAGACTACCTTCTTTGTATAGAATAGAAAAAGAGTTGGTTGCGGTTGGCCAGGCTAACTCTGCAATGCAAGGGAACTCCTTGTATCAAAATGATTTTTATTGTTTTTTTGTTTTTCTCTAAACAATACATAAAAATTAAAAACAAAAGAACAAGTAAACGAATGTAATAAATAGACAAACAACAGAAGTTCGGGGATTCATCGGCAAAGCTACATCTGACACAACATTTGGCCAATACCGCTTTGGTGTGTCAATGTGCTCTTTTGCAAATGTCAGGCATCGAGCAATGTTCTTTAGTAAGCAGTGGCTGCTTGTTCAGTGCTTTATGTATTGGCTTTATATAAAGCAACAATTCTTGATCGTAGCTCCTCTGAAAGGTCTTTTTGGCGAGGCATGGCTCCAGGTGTACTAAAACTTTACTCCAATTAGCCTTTTTGTGGTCATTAAGTCAAGGGTTCACATCCTTTTTCCAAAACAGAGTTTTTTTGGTTCTCAAAGTCATGGAAGATCAGAATTTTCTTTGTAATTATATTTAAACGCATTGTTTGTTAATACCTTGACTTAGATGAAGATGAGATCACATTTTAAGACAAATTTATTCAGAAAACTATGAAATTACAAAAGGTTCACATACTTATTTTTGCTTTTGCCACTAACATATTACCATTTAATCCAAACTGAAGCCTGTTGGAATGTGTTCAGGAGCTGCTGTCCTCTTTGGATGAGGTGATTGGTAATAAATACGGTAAAAAGGTGATTCTGTATCTACTGAGCCCTCGGGACCCTGCTCACCTTCTGCCTGAGATCATCCAGGTACTGCAGCGCGGGGACAACAACAAACACAGGTAACTCCAGGCAACACAAGGCTTCTTTTATTGGAGAGAGGTGATCTATAGTACAGTGAATTACAGGATTTTAGACTGGAAATAATGAATATGATTGTCCCATCAGAGGTACCCCTTTTCAAATTGTTATTATCAGAGTGAACCAGCTGCCTGTGTCCACTGAAAAAATAGTTCACACACTAGGCATTGCATACCCCGCTGCCTGGTTCTGCACTCTAATTTAAAAAAAATCTGAAATACAAATCTGGGTCAAGATATGTATTTCAAAGTATTTTCTACTCCATATCATACAATTAAGCAAAGATGACCTGAGCTTCCATCTGTTGAATATTTCAGTAAAAAGGATGCATCAATTCGGAGGAAGGAACTGCTAGACGCTGTGTCTCCAGCCCTGCTTGACTATCTCCGTGACAATGCTGCTGCCATGGTAACGGACAAGGCAAGCAGCGTCACCATCAGTGACATCCTGGCATCAGCCTGCGGAGACCTGAGGCCCGCCATGAAGGCCATGGCTCAGCTGGCCAATCAGGAGCTGACGCCAGGTGGTGCAAATGGCCAGGTGAGGCTGTGTGGATGTGAACTCGGAGCAAACGGTTAAAGTGCTTGCTCTTCTGTGTAGTGAGTGTTTTTCTTGTGGTTCCAGCTGCACATGGCTGAACACCCGGCTGGACACCTGGTGCTCAAGTGGCTCATTGAACAGGACTTGACTCTGGCAGAGGCTGGAAAACCAGGTACACAACAGGCCCGAGAGTTTTACATTTATTTATATGAGCTAGTGAAAATAGTTGCCATATGCGTGTCAAACAGAATCAATTAATTGCTAATGGACTTATTGTTCTAGGTTCTATTTTGATGCATTTGCTGCAGCTGTATACCAAGAGCAATAGAGATGCTTTAAGTGGTGCTACCTCATCATTTGTGTGTTTTTTTTTTTAGATTCAAGGGTCAAGTTTATTTACTATAGTTATTATAGTTATTACTAAATGAATAATTTATATATTTATAATGCGTTTTCTGCCAAGGGACCAGGCGCTTACAGGTTTTATATTATTCATTCACTCCACAGTCACACACTGATGG
>JALDNG010004189.1:0-20601 GCA_024349245.1 Neodontobutis hainanensis | reverse complement strand
GCTGTGGCGTATCATACCATAATTATGCAGATGACACTCAGATTTACATTTCACTCACAGCAGGTGAAAATGGACCGATCCATTCACTGTGTTACTGCATCAAACAGATTGATGTGTGGATGTAAAATAATTTTCTCCAACTGAACAGAAACAAGACTGAAATAATTATCTTTGGACCACAGAAACAAAGAGAAAATGTCAGCAGTCACCTCGAGTCTCTTTCTCTAAAATCTAAAAACCAGGTTAGAAATCTAGGAGTCATCATGGACTCAGACTTAAATTTCCAGAGTCACATTAAGTCAATTACATCATCTGCATTTTATCACCTTAAAAATATTTCCAGAGTCAAAGGAATAATGTCTCACCCAGACTTAGAGAAATTTATTCATGCTTTTATCTCCAGCAGGTTAGATTACTGTAACGGCCTGCTCACTGGTCTCTCAAAACGAGGGTTAAGACAGCTGCAGCTTATTCAGAACGCTGCTGCTCGGGTTCTAACTAACACCAGGAAGTACAACCACATCAGTCCAGTTTTAAAATCTCTGCACTGGCTTCCTGTTGCTCAGAGAATAGACTTTAAAATAGCACTGCTGGTTTACAAGTCTCTAAATGGTTTAGCACCAGAATATATTTCTGAAATGCTAGTAGCTTATGAGCCTCCTCGGACTCTGAGAACATCTGGGACAGGCCTTCTGCTCGTGCCCAGAGTTAGAACTAAACAGGGTGAAGCAGCGTTTAAGTTTCATGCAGCAAAACCTGGAACAACCTCAACTTTAACAATGTTCAAGGAGGTTAAAACCTTCCTTTTAGCTCCGCCTACACCACAACTTAAAATGTTTTTTTATCTGCACTCTTCTTCTTTTATAATGCTTTTAATCTTTCTTATGTTTCCAAATATAAATCTTGTAAATTGTCTTTTATTTCTGTAAAGCACTTTGAGTTACCCAGTGTATGAAGTGCTATAGAAATAAAATTGCCTTGCCTATTTTCTGAATGTTACAGTTCTTAGTGTTTTTTTTTTCACTTACTGTACTTGCACTCTAATTTGCCTATTGTTGTTCTGTCTGCTCTCTTTGTTGTTGTTGTTTGTTGTTTGTTTATTGTAAAGCGTCCTTGAGCTCTGGAAAGGCGCTATATAAATAAAACTTATTATTATTATTATTATTATTATTAATACAGGAGTGATCCTGTATTACATGCTTTACGGTAAGTGTGTAAAAACTGTTTTTTAGATGTCCTTGTGAACTGATAAATGTCAGGTTTTATACATTTTCATCTCTTAGTTACTGATCCCCTCCAGATAATCTCAGGACAATCTGATGAAGCCAAGAAAAGGTTGAAGCAAAGGCATCTGGACGTAGGTTTATAGTAATCACCTTTCATTCTTTTTCAATTCTGAGTGTTTTTCTAATGCAGCTCATTCCATTGCTCGACCAAACCTCCCGACAGCTAAGGAAACCGCTGATCTACTGGTTAACAAAGTCATAGACTGACAAGCATCGTATGCCTTCACCTTAGTTCCACGAAGATCAGTCAGTCTGGTTATCTGCCAAAAATATCCCTTTAAACACAGACTCACACAGACTCTCTCCCTGCTTGAACCCACGTTCCATGTTTCACAGCTTAAGCCTGTTTTCTGTAAACTTTCCTCTGGATCTTTACCTTCTGTTTGTTTTATTTTAATAAACATTTTATACTGCCATTTTGTCTAGGTCTGCCATTTCGGTCCACCAGTTTTTCCGTTCATTACAACAGAGACATTTTGACTGAAACGGTTATTAAATGAAAAAGGGTTCAAAGTTTTTAATAAGCGGTGAGCAAAGGCACTTACACACACAGGAAAGATGAACCGCGTTGTTTGAGAACGCTTCATGAATTCCACGAGATTCTCTTAAGAAGAACATTTCAGAAGATTCGTAGGAAAACATTCCTGCATGCGGCTGATTGTTCTGTTCCTGATTGTAGCTGAGCCCTGTGCCTCTCATTTGTGGATCAATAAAGTTTATCTTTGTCTGATTCCAACAGACGCAACACAATAATTAATGTAGTTAGAGTCCACTAGAGGTAGCTTATGATTGGCATTGCAATTATTATTCTCACAGAGCTGTTACATGATCAGTTTTATTTGTTTAATGGTTGAAACCTTGAACCGCCACCTTATCGTGGTGGAGGGGTTTGAGTGCCCGGATGATCCTAGGAGCTATGTTGTCGGGGGCTATATGCCCCTGGTAGGGTCTCCCAAGGCAAACAGGTCCTAGGTGACGGGCCAGACAAAGCGCGGTTCAGAACCCTTTTATGGAAAGTTTAAAATCGAGGACCGTTACGTCGCCCGGTATGGCGCAACCGGGGCCCCACCCTGGAGCCAGGCCTGGGGTTGGGGCTCGTATGCGAGCGCCTGGTGGCCGGGTCTTTCCCCACGGGGCCCGGCCGGGCTCAGCCCTAAAGAGCGACGTGGGACCGACCTCCCGTGGGCCCACCACCTGCAGGAGGAACCGTGAGGGGCCGGTGCAATGTGGATTGAGTGGCAGTCGAAGGCAGGAGCCTCGACGGCCCAATCCCCGGACACAGAATCTGGCTCTAGGGACATGGAATGTCACCTCGCTGGCGGGTAAGGAGCCTGAGCTTGTGCGGGAGGTTGAGAGATACCGACTAGAGATAGTCGGGCTCACCTCCACGCCCAGCTTGGGCTCTGGAACCCAAATCCTCGAGAGAGGCTGGACTCTCCACTATTCTGGAGTTGCCTGCGGTGAGAGGCGGCGGGCCGGTGTGGGTTTGCTCATTGCCCCGGCTCAGCCGCCATGTGTTGGAGTTCACCCGGTGAACGAGAGGGTCGCTTCCCTGCGCCTTCGGGTTGGGGATAGGTCTCTCACTATTGTTTGTGCTTTCGGGCCAAATGGCAGTGCAGAGTACCCGGCCTTCTTGGAGTCTCTGGGAGGGGTGCTGGAAAGTGCTCCAACCGGGACTCCATCGTTCTACTGGGGACTTCAACGCTCACGTGGGTAGCGACAGTGACACCTGGAGTGGCGTGATTGGGAGGAACGGCCCCCCTGATCTGAACCCGAGTGGTGTTCTGTTATTGGACTTCTGTGCTAGTAACAGTTTGTCCATAACGAACACCATGTTCAAGCATAAGGGTGTCCATCAGTGCACGTGGCACCAGGACACCCTAGGCCGGAGGTCGATGATCGACTTTGTAGTTGTTTCATCTGACCTCCGACCGTATGTCTTGGACACTCGGGTGAAGAGAGGGGCGGAGCTGTCAACTGATCACCACCTGGTGGTGAGTTGGATCCGATGGCGGGGGAGAAGGCGGGACAGACTTGGCAGACCCAAACGTACTGTGAGGGTCTGTTGGGAACGTTTGGCCGAGTCCCCTGTCAGAGAGATCTTCAACTCCCACCTCCGACAGAGCTTTGACCAGATTCCGAGGGAGACTGGAGACATTGAGTCCGAGTGGACCATGTTTTCCACCTCCATTGTCGACGCAGCCTCTCGAAGCTGTGGCCGCAAAGTCTCCGGTGCCTGTCGTGGTGGCAATCCCCGAACCCGGTGGTGGACACCGGAAGTAAGGGAGGCCGTCAAGCTGAAGAAGGAGACCTATCGAGCCTGGTTGGCTTGTGGGACTCCTGAGGCAGCTGATAGGTACCGGCAGGCCAAGCGAGCTGCAGCACGGGTGGTTGTGGAGGCAAAAACTCGGGTCTGGGAGGAGTTCGGTGAGGCCATGGAAAAAGACTATCGGTCGGCCTCGAAGAAATTCTGGCAAACCGTCCGGCGCCTCAGGAGGGGAAGCAGTGCCCTGCCAACACTGTTTACAGTGGAGGTGGGAATCTGCTGACCTCAACTGGGGATATTGTTGGACGGTGGAAGGAATACTGAGGATCTCCTCAACCCCACCGTCACGTCTTCCACTGAGGAAGCAGAGGCCGAGGGCTCAGAGGTGGACTCGTCCATCACTCGGGCTGAAGTCACTGAGGTAGTTGGGAAGCTCCTCGGTGGCAAGGCACCGGGGTGGATGAGGTACGCCTGAGTACCTCAAGTCTCTGGATGTTGTGGGGCTGTCTTGGCTGACACGCCTCTGCAGCATCGCGTGGCGTTTGGGGACAGTACCTCTGGACTGGCAGACCGGGTGGTGGTCCCCTTTTTGAGGGGGACCGGAGGGTGTGTTCCAACTACAGAGGATCACACTCCTCAGCCTCCCGGGAAAGTCTATGCCAGGGTACTGGAGAGGAGAATGCGGCCGATAGTCGAACCTCAGATCCAGGAGGAACAATGCGGTTTTCGTCCCGGTCGTGGAACACTGGACCAGCTCTATACCCTCTCCAGGGTGCTGGAGGGATTATGGGAGTTTGCCCAACCAGTCCACATGTGCTTTGTGGATCTGGAGAAGGCATTCGACTGTGTCCTCGCGGTGCCCTGTGGGGGTGCTCTGGGAGTATGGAGTCCGGGGCCCTTTGCTAAGGGCTGTCCGGTCCCTGTACGACCGAGCAGGAGCTTGGTTCGCATTGCCGGCAGTAAGTCAGACCTGTTCCCGGTGAATGTTGGACTCCGGCAGGGCTGCCCTTTGTCACCGGTCCTGTTCATTATCTTTATGGACAGGATTTCTAGGCGCAGCCAGGGGCCGGAGGAGTCTGGTTTGTGGACCACAGGATTTCATCTCTGCTTTTTGCAGATGATGTTGTCCTGTTGGCTCCATCAAGCCAGGACCTTCAATGTTCACTGGGGCGGTTTGCAGCCGATTGTGAAGCGGCTGGGATGAGGATCAGCACCTCCAAGTCTGAGACCATGGTTCTCAGTCGGAAAAGGGTGGCTTGCCCTCCAGGTTGGTGGAGAGCTCCTGCCTCAAGTGGAGCAGTTTAAGTATCTCGGGTCTTGTTCACGAGTGAGGGAAGGAAGGAGCGTGAGATCGACAGACGGATCGGTGCAGCTTCTGCAGTAATGCGGTCGATGTACCGGTCTGTCGTGGTGAAGAAGGAGCTGAGCTGTAAGGCAAAGCTCTCGATTTACCAGTCGATCTACGTTCCTACTCTCACCTATGGTCATGAGCTTTGGGTCATGACCGAAAGAACAAGATCCCGGATACAGGCGGCCGAAATGAGCTTTCTCCGCAGAGTGGCGGGCGCTCCTTAGAGATAGGGTGAGGAGCTCGGTCACCGTGAGGAGCTCAAAGTAGAGCCGCTGCTCCTTCACATCGAGAGGAGCCAGCTGAGGTGGCTCGGGCATCTGTTTCGGATGCCTCCCGGACGCCTCCCTAGGGAGGTGTTCGGGCATGTCCCACCGGGAGGAGACCTCGGGAAGACCTAGGACACGCTGGAGGGACTATGTCTCTCGGCTGGCCTGGGAACGCCGGTATCCCCGGAAGAGCTGGAGGAAGTGTCTGGGAGAGGGAAGTCTAAGCAGAGGCTTCTCTGCTTAGACTGCTGCCCGGCGACCCGGCCCCGGATAAGCGGTAGAAGATGGATGGATGGATGGATGGATGGTTGAAAGGCTTTATTTTTTTCCTGACGGAAGCCAAAAGGTTTAATAGAGTTTTATAGATGGATTGTGATGATTTTTATAATGTCAGAAAGATTTTATCTACATAAACTTCATTTGAGATTTTGACCCTGAGATATTTTAAATATAACATGTAAATATGAGAGTTTAGAAAGACAGAGGAGAGCAGAGCTCACCAGAACAGGTGATGTTCACAGCTTTTCCAGATGAGCAGGTGTTTCCTGAGCTGGACCTTGTACAGTCCATCAGAGCAGACTCAGGGCCCTCACACTGGAACGTCTGTCCCAGAGGAGCATTCCCATCTCCATAGAGCACCCCCTGGAGGAGAGAAGGAGCCCCACAGCCCAGCTCCCTGCAGACCACCTCTGCATCCTGCAGGTCAAAGTCCTCTTCACAGACTGAGGTCCAGGACTGGTCCCAGTGGACCTCCAGTGATCCTGAGCACAACCTGGGCCCATGGAGCAGCCTCACAGAGTCTGTGGACACAGAGAGAGACTGAATAAAGACAGACACAGAGTCTGTGGACACAGAGAGAGACTGAATAAAGACAGACACAGAGTCTGTGGACACAGAGAGAGACTGAATAAAGACAGACAAGAGTCTGTGGACACAGAGAGAGACTGAATAAAGACAGACACAGAGTCTGTGGACACAGAGAGAGACTGAATAAAGACAGACAGAGTCTGTGGACACAGAGAGAGACTGAATAAAGACAGACACAGAGTCTGTGGACACAGAGAGAGACTGAATAAAGACAGACACAGCTTATCACTTCGATGATAAGGTGCGACATGAAGGGCATTCATAAAAAATCTCACACCTGTCTCACCTGTCTCACCTGTCACACCTGTCACACCTGTCTCACCTGTGTCACCTGTCACATCTGTGCATTACCTACAACATCAGAAACTATGTTTATTACTGCTTTACTGAGATGTTACAGGTGAACAGGTGAACAAATGCTGTTGAGGCAATAGTTTTTAACTGTTGTAGAGGGACACTTGAAATTTCTGTTTTGTGTAATTATTAACACTTAATCAAACCAATATCAAACTAAATGCATAGATTTACTGAACAATAGCCTAAATTAGCCATAATGCTAATGTTTAGTAAGTGTTTTATATTCAATTAAATTTTTAAAGGCAACTCTTCAAAGACATGTCTGTGCAGGTAAACTGCTGAATCTAAATGTGCCCTGTCTTTAAGTGTTAGCCCTGCGACTAACTGTCCAGTGTCCAGAGTGAACCCCGCCTCAGGCCCAAAGCTGCTGGGACAGGCTCCAGCCCCCCCACAACCAACGGGAACAAGTGGCAGAAGATGAAGGAATGAAGGGAACATTTTTAAATCAAAATGACTCCGACTCAAAGTGAAGCCACAGTGTCATCAGTGCAGTGTTACCTGAACAGGTGAGGGCAGAGAGGAAGGTCCTGGGTAAATCATATGAGAGCACACACTGTCTCAGTGAAGATGTCGACTGGACACAGGAGGAGGTCATCAACCAAACAGAACGATCAGAAACACTTCTCACTTCAACAGAAGTCACAGAGCCACAGTCCAATCGATGACAGAAAGAAGCTCCTGTCTTCAGGTCCCAGACAGGTATCATCAACACATCTCTCCATTGGTCCAAGTGTTTCAGCTGCAGGTCTCCATCACAGCGACTGGCTCCGCCCACCAGCCTGATATCATCAGGGTCTGACACAGAAAGAGAGCAGTGGATAAAAGAGCAGAGAGAGTGGAGCAGAACAGAGGAGGAGCCTTTAAAGTCAGTCAGAATCAGTTTAAACCTGTATAAAGCATCTCAGACTGTGTGTTAGGGAAAATATATATTTCCTTTAGTTATTACTGTTTATTCTTAGTCCAGCTCATGTCATGTCCTTCATGTTAATCCAAACATAGAAAGAACTAACCAGGGACTACATCCTGAACTTGTCATGTTTTATATCGACCGGATTGACCTTTGGAAGCAAACCTTATCCTGTTCCATTGATACATGTGTGTGTTCTGTTTCATTCTTGAAAGAATTAAACCTGAACATTCATTCTAAATTGTAATCTGGCTCCATCGTCTCTCATTAATCTGAAATAAAAACTATTTAACATTTGGTGCCGTGATCCAGGTCTCAAAACCTACTGTCTCTCCAACGGAGAGTGGACCTGGCGTGCATGGGTAAATGCACAAAGAAAGCATTTCCTATAAGTCCCAAAGCTGTGCTGGTAAAAGCAGAACGGGACCTTCCACTCTGTGAGGGGATCAGACAGAGAGGACAGAGACCAGCCTGACTGCAGAAAAGACCAGTGGCTTTCAATTCAGGTCAAACGGCTGTGACATTATTTTACTGAGGGATTTACTCTGGGAGGAAAGGTTTGGTTAAGACCTGACGTGAGAGGTCTGAAGAGCTGGGAGCTCCTCAAGGTGGCTGATAACTTTGGCTTAAAAACTTTGACTTAAATCTTTACAATTGTTCAGAATACGTCTACCATCTAAAGAGATCTGGCAGTTTATTTACAAGAAAATATCCCCCCCTCAATGTAGTTCTAGTGGACTGGATTATGTGTTTGTCTCAAAGTGGTATTAATAACTGTATTTCATGTGAAAGAAATAATATTGTGATTTCTGATCATGCTACTGTTGTTTGCAGCAGGACTCCAAAAGTGAAGACCTGTTCACACGTGGAGGAGGAATAGGGTATATTTAATGGATAAAGAATTTGAGAACTATGTTAAACAATATATTAAGGAGTTTATGAAAACTAATATTGACCAGACGGACCCCAAGAGAAGACACATCTCTGTATTATATGGGCTTCCTTTAAGGCTTATATAAGGACAGTAATGAGAGCCTATTCTGCAAAAAGGAAAGAGAGTTTTGAAAAAGAAGAAATAAATTGATTGGAGGTCATAAACATAAAGATATATAATCTAAATGACAAGAGTCGACCTTAAAAATGGATGACATGCTTAATAAAGTTAAAGATTGAAAACACAACTCTAATACACAACTCTAATAAATTAAATGATATCTATCTGATTAACAAATCAGACTTCGATTGTTAAACTTGTTACAGAGGCAAGAAAGAATATTATTGTGAAATCTAAGGCTCCAAATATGAATACTAATACTCGTCTGTGTCAGCCTCTGAAATGATGAAAGCAGATCAACAGAGAGACTTGTTCTTGGCAGAGGTGGGTAGTAACAGTTACATTTACTCAGTTACATTTACTTGAGTAATGTTTTGAAAAGTACTCTAAGAGTATTTTTACTCTGACTTGAGTAGATTTACTCTGACTCAGTTACATTGAGCTACACTCGGCCACTTCCTTTTCTTTTACCATTTATTCGACACATTCTATTCTTTATTGTTGCCAGAGACATGACTGTGTGTTATAAGAATTTTAATTTTAATGTTTAGGGTTACTGGGGTTTATAGTTCTCTTCAGGTCATGTCAAATTCATGTCAAGTAGACATAACTAGTATGATACATGGCTTGTCACGGACTCTTGCACCTGGACCATTGTGAACGCCTCTCACCAAGGACGTCACTGTGTTGTATATAATCCCATGTTATGTTTACATCTTTAAGCAAACCTCTCACTGTACCCTTTTACTGTGTCTGCTGTGCTTCAATTCTTGCAAGGATTAAAACCTGGCCAGTGCTTGTTAAATTATAATCTGTCTCCGTGTCTCTCTGGATAAATATAAGGATATAGAAAATTTCTATAACACTGTGTCTCACCAATAAGACGGTGCCCTGCAGTCACATGACCAAACAAAATCCTCCCACGGAGCCGTCAGAGAATGAGAAGACATGAAAGTGTCAGAGGTACTGTGTGTAATGTTGAAAGTGAAGAGGATGAAGAGTGGCCTCATGAACAGAGCTTCTCTCACACACAGAGCAAAACCACACATACACACTTACTGTAGGCCTCGCTTTTAAAGCTTCATGTTTCTGCTGCCTTCATTTGTTCTTCTGGAAACATCTTATTTATTAGTTTTAGTTTAGTTTTTGGAAATATAACAATTTACAGATTATTTAATGTTTTTGTCTGATTACATAATTTCTAAAAAAAATACATCAGACATTATGTTTAAACAGTTTCTCATTATTTAAGTCTTCTTTTAACCAAATATGTTTTTACTCTTCCTTGAGTCAGTGTTTGGATGAATACTTTTACTTGTACTTGAGTAAAATGATTCGAGTAACGCTGCTCTTACTTGAGAACACTTTAAAATTATGTTTGAACTTTTTGAAGACCCATGCTGATAATTATATATCTCTGTTTCATCATCTGATTAATGTCTGTATCAGGCTTTCTGTGTTCCCTTCTTTCTGGAAAACTGCTCAAATCCCTTCAATATCCCTCTTGCATTTAAACGACAAAGCAACAGCAGTTCTACCAGTAACATCAGAACTAAAGAGAAGACTCGATACCATCCATTCATCAGATCTCTTAAACCAATAACATGCTCAGTGATCCTCAGTCTGCTTTTGTCCTAAACCTTCTGTCAGCACTATTACTGTTCACACAACACATAGAAACTACAGCACAAACTGTGTCTGAAGCTAAAGCACAGCTTATTTGTCGTCATCAGTTTCTGAAATGAGTTTACCTGCAATGGTTCTCTGGACGATCTCTTCCTGTCTGGTCCCTCGCTGATGATGTCATAGAACCAGTGGCTCTAAACAGAGCCTATAAGACCCACTGGACACTTCCTGGATGGGGTCACCATTGTACAGCTCTGTCTCAGAACAATGCTTTACATTTTCAGAAATAAATGTAACGACACTAACTTTGACTTTGAGCTGAAAAACAGCTGCTGTCTCCAGCTCTGACTCTCTACTGCCAACACTGAACACAGAACAACAGTCACAATATCAGCTCACAGGAACTTCTACAGCCCCCGCTTTTAAAAACCATTATGGTCCACACATTCACCAAAGTCTGGACTGAACTTCCTCACCACATCAGGACAATTCAAACAAGAGCACAGACCGTTTGTGCTCCACAGCTTCATTTGTGACACTGACTCTCTTGGGAGCTGTAAAGTGTGCTTTCTGTGGATGTGTTGTGGCTCGGATGTTTTCCATGAGTTACTCCCTTGGGGTTGTGTTTTATTTCTTGCTGTGATGCTGGCTGTTTATTGTTGGTTTTTGTGCAGAACAGAAACCTGCTGAAACCACCCTGGGCTGAATCAAGACACATTAACTGTAGCTCCTATGTTGCTTTGAAACTTTCCTGTTTTAGAAACTCAAATGAAATGACTGAACCCTGAACAGAACAAGGCTCACATTTGAGCTGCTCCATCAATTTTAGACTTTTTTAAAGGAAGTACTAAATATCTTATTATTTACAGATGTCCAACATTACCTCTGTTTCTTATAAACATTATAATTAAAGTTAAACCATCTTCACCAAATCTATTTATCACTCACCCCAAACCTTTCACCCCGTGTCCCAGCGGAGGACAGTGGGCTGTTAGCTGCAGGTGGGCCTCTACAGTCCTGTCATAGCCTCGTTGTGTCAGCGTGTGCCTCTGCCTTAGTCTGGGACACAGCTGCAGCCTCCGAGACCGCTTAAACTGGTCTTAGTTTAGATTATAAAAAAACAAATACACCACAACCCAATAAAAAAACTAAAATAAAACCATGATGATGGGCCTGTGCAATGTCTATCATTTATACTTCCTCAGACTTGTGCACCTTCGTAGATTCAGTGAAACACAGATGTAATTGTAAATCATGTTTTGTCCCTTCCTTTTATTAACTTGTTCTAATGCAGGTAGGGTGCATGTGGCACTCCTGCCTCACAGCAAGAAGGTTGTGAGTTCAAAACCCGGCCGACTTCAGTCTTTCTGTGAAAAGTCTGCATGTCCTCCACGTGTTACTGTGGGTTCTCTTCAGGTACTCCGGCTCCTCCCATTATCCAAAGACATGCATGTACAGGTTAATTATCAACTCTAAAGTGTCTCTACTAAAGGAATGTGAGAGTGAATGGTTGTATGTCTCTAAATGTTAACCCTGCGACTAACTGGCCACTGTCTAGGGTGAACCCCGCCTCAGGCCCAAAGATGCTGAGATAGGCTCCAGTCACATGACCCCTAATGGGACTAAGCGGTAGAGAATGAATGAATGAATGAATATTTAAAAAGTGTTTTGCTGTAATATGGTGATGGCTTTGATAATTTTTCCATTTGTGTAATTTATGTGAGATTTCCAACTCAAGTTTTTATCAAAACTAAAGCCTGCGTTCACTCAGTCCCTCCTGCTTTTCCTCTGCCGTCTCTTCTGCGCTCCCTCCCTCTGAGGAGCTCTCTCTTTTAAACACCAACATCGCCAATGACACTCTGTGCTCCTCTGTCCGCCTGCTCCCCCTCCTTCATCAGAGTTAACAGCTGATGATTTTGCATCTTTCTTTGTAAATAAAACAGCCGCCATCAGCAGTCAGTTCTCTGCACCAGCACCTGTCGAATTTATCCACACCCCTGATACGCTCCCTTCTTTTTCTCCTCTAACTGAAGCAGACGTTTCCAAGGTCATTAGTTCTAACCACCCTACCACCTGCCCGCTGGATCCCATCCCCACACATCTCCTTCAGGCCATCTCTCCATTTGTCGTGCCTGCTCTCACCCACATCATCAACTCATCTCTCTCTCCACTGGGTCATTCCCCACAGCTTTCAAAGAGGCCCGCATCACACCACTACTTAAGAAACCCACTCTAAACCCTTCACTGTTAGAAAACGTCTCGGGTTACGTATGTAACCCTTGTTCCCTGAGAAGGGAACGAGACACTGCGTCGGGAAACCAACACTATGGGGAACGCCTTCGGCGTGACGGCTCTGAAGTATGAATGAAACTAGACCAATCCTGATTGGTGCAACGTAATGCCGTAGTACGTGCCGGCGTACCGGAAGTATAAAAGGGGTGCCGGCTCACCACGGCGCTAGTCTTTTGCGATGAAGCAATTGCTCCCGGGCATGGGGAGGCGTGGCCGGTCGACGCAGTGTCTCGTTCCCTTCTCAGGGAACAAGGGTTACATACGTAACCCGAGACGCCCTCGAGGAACTCGCACTGCGCCGGAAACCGACACTATGGGGAATGAAATACCCACTACGCCACACCGATCCATGCCTAATCTAGGTTATGAGGCTGGAGTGCATGCCCCCCTTAGGACGAAAGCACCCTAGCGCCTGGCGCCTCAGGGAGATGAACTGACCGTCTGCTTAGTTGCGGGCAGATCCCTCTTAGGAGACCCGAATCACACTAACAGTTGGTTTGATTTTCTCCACTGCGAAGACTTACGCAAATATGTTTGCAGTGCTCTGACCAGACAGAGCAAATGAAGTCTCGCTTCTTCAGCCGACACGTACCGCGGAGGATGCAATACCTGCAAGACCGTAGGCCGCACAGCCTCAGATGCAAGATGGTCTGAACCCCTCTGGGGGCAGACTCCAGGCCAATTGGTGTTATAGCCAGGGCCTGAAGTCCCTCCCAACCTCTTAAGCGAGGTAACCACAAGGAGCAGCGCCACCTTAAATGGCAGAATTCGATATGTCGTCTATTTCAGTGGCTCGAAGGGGGCCTCAGCCAACCATTCCAGTGCCACCGCCAAGTCCCACGTTGGGACTCTGGGATGAGTCGCAGGTCTCATCCTCCATTTACCACGAAGGAAGCGTACGACCGAAGAGTGCCTCCTCAGAGGCCCCTCACTTATAGCGGCGTGAAATGCCCCAATTGCAGTCACGCCGCTTCTTTTCTAACCGCCCTCTCGTGGAAGGAGCCCTGGAACTGAGTATGATCTCTACTACACCTACAGCCCTCAGGGGACAGACTCAAAGCTTCCAGCTCTCTGGCTGGGGCCTGAGATGGCAGGACCCTCCTCGAAGGGATCTGCCATGGGGGGCCCGTCTGCAGTGTTCTCTAGAACTCCCGGGAGCAGCGCTATCGGGGAAACTGCACACAGACGCAGCCTCAGCTACGTCGGAACCATGGCATCCAAAATCTGCAGGGTTGGATGCGTGAGGAAAACACACAATGTTTTTGACAGGGATACCTGTCGCATATAGATTTCACCACCTCTGGATGAAGTGCCATTCCCCTTGCCTTTCAGCCCCTGCCTCGACAGGATGTCTGCTCCATAATTCTGGTTCCCAGGAACGTACATCCCTCTGATGAATGATTATTTACCCTGGGACCATGGGAGGATCTGATGCGCCAGTCTGTAAAAACGGCGCGATCTCAGACCCCCTGATGGTTTAGGTACGCCACCACCGACATATCGTTGGAGTGTACCGGGACACAGCCAACATTTCCAGGCAGTTTCTGTGCTATAGAACACGCTCCTGCCACAGACCTTGGGAAAAGAGGCCGTCCATGACCGCGCCCCACCCAGTGAGGGAGGCGTCTGTCGAAACGGATTCCCGGTGACATGCCGCTCCCCGCACTGGCCCTTGGGCCAAAAACCAAGTCGTCTTCCAGGTTGACAGGGCACGAAGGGATCTGCGTGTTATCCTGAACAGCCTGAATGGGTCCCCCTCGGGGACCACCCCCTTGGCTTTCAGCCACCACTGCAGGGGTCTCATATATAGCGGTCCAATATATGTTACGTTGGGCCCTGAGCCCCAGCAGTCCTTAAACCTGCTTTGCAGTGATGTTGCCTAGCTTTATACTGGAGACCAACGCCAGTATGGCTTTTCTTGATGCGTTTGGGTGACATATGCATTGTCATTGGGTCCCCCACCGCTCCAGAGCGTGGTCCTCTGGGAGGACCTCAACACTCTCTTCTCCGTCTTTAGTCTCAACCCTCAAATAAAGCCAAGGACAACATCTCAATGCCGCCCTGCCATTTCTCAAGACTGGGTCCAAATGAGCCAGTCATCGATCTAATTCAGTACACGAATGCCCGGGAGTTTGAATGGAGCCAGGACTGCATCCATGCACCTGGTGAACATGCGAGGGGAGAGAGCTAGGCCGAATGGAAGAACCCGATACTGGAATGCTTACCCCCCGAAAGCTAAACCTTAGGAACTTCCTGTAAAAAGGACTAATAATAATAGAAATGTGGAGGTATGCGTCTTTCAGATCTATCGTGGCAAACCCGTCCTCAGACCGGTTTTGGTTCACGATAATAGGTATTGCTTCCAGCATTTTGAACCTGAACCTCCTCAGAGACCAGTTCAAATACCTCAGATCTAATTTCAGACGTGGACCTTTGTTCCTTTTTTTTTTTTTTTTTTTTTTGGGAATTATAAAGTACCAGCTGTAGAGCCCCACCTCCCCTTCTGACGGAGGAACCCATGCCTCCTGTACCAGAAGGAAGTGTACTTCCTGCTCCCTAACCCGAGCCTGCCCAATGAACTCGGCCTCTCGGGGCTGACCTCGGGTGTTTGAATATACTGTTTTTGACCCCCCTGAAGTGGCCGCTTGGCAGGGAAAAGCCATCTATTATTGTTCAACGTGCGCATGCCATCGAGGTCGTGTGCGCTGGAAACTGATGTGGCCCAAAGCGTCATAGACGGGTGGGCCTTACATCACCTTTCCAGAGGGCTCCGCATAGAAAAACGGTCTCAGCCGCTTCTCCCGGGGCAGCCCTCAGAGGTCCTTGTACAGCCAGGACCTCTTCCCCAAAGCCTTCGTAGCCTGAAGGACGGCCCTCGAGTCGCCCTTCTGCTGAACCGGCTTTGTGCGAGAACGCCGCCTCTATTGCCGAGCTCCATGCGGAGAGGCTCTGGCGACGCTGCGAGGAGCTCGATGATGGCTGGGGCCGGTCCTTTTTAGAATCAGCCCTTTTGGCTTGGAGCGGCGAGGGATGAACTGCAGGGACGCAGCAGCCCTCCTCCTCGCCTCCCGAAACCTGCCGACGACCGTAAAACCGGCGTCGCTGAGCAGGCCAGAAGGCGAAAGAGGAGCACACAGGAGGAAACCTTTCCTAAATGCCCCCCCGTGGCCACCAGGAAGCGGGCCGCCCCGCGGCTCGCTTCCTGGTGGCAAAATCCATCGCAAAATCCACCTGGACAAATCCATCGCCCTGCGGAGCTCAGCCACCTCCTCAGGTGTGACTGTCTTGCCCTCATCCCCGACTTTACCAGGTCGGCCTGGCATGCCCGCAATATATTACCAAATGCAGACATGCCCCTGCCCGACCTGCCGCTACCTATGCCCTGCCCACCCTCACCCTGTCTCTCTACACGGCTTGGTGGGCGGCACTGGGGTTTTTTAGTTGAAGACCCCGCAGCGGGAGGGAGGTCACTGGCCTTCCAAACACCTCCCTTTATATTTGTTTTGTCGTGCTTCTGTGTTGCAGAAAGCACCGCCTTAATGAGCTCCTCCTAAGCGGGCACGTGAGGTGACGAGTAAACCTCCGCCATCCGCCACAGTGCTGAGGATTTTCTTCTCTCTCGCTCAAGCACCGCCCCCTCCCTCGTGCAAGAAGCTTCTGCACGTGGAGGAAGGGCATCAAATCTGTCTGATGATGATTGGGAATTGCCTCAGCAGTCCCAATCTCACCAACAAGTTCCAGCTGCGATCCCGCGCATTACGCCGCCTCGCCGCCTCGGACGCGTGGCCAGCCCCGCGGGAGCGCAAGCCTGGCCGGCCCGTCAAACACGGCCAGGCGGGAGCGCAGCACTCTGCCGGGGAGTGCTTCACAGTGCTCACAGTCAGCTGTGAAAATTGGCAAACCCCGCTTGATCTTTCTCTGCGCTTTTCCTCAGTGTCACCTGCCTCGGTGCTGAGCACATCCACAACCTCAGATGTGGACAGCTCAAGCCCCGGACCCTTTCCTCGTGCAGAAGAAGCCTCATCGCTGGCTTCTGCACGCGGAGTTTTAATGATGGCTGGGGCCGGTGGCAAATGAGGGAACGAGTGAGCCTCAGCGTCACCCACCTCGGTGCTGAGCACATCCACTTCCTCAGATGTGGATAGCTCCAGCCCCGGCCCCTTTCCTGTCTTATTTAGCGGGCAAATGAGGGGACGAGTGAGCCTCAGCGTCACCCGCCTCGGTGCTGAGCACATCCACTTCCTCAGATGTGGACAGCTCAAGCCCCGGACCCTTTCCTCGTGCAGAAGAAGCCTCATCGCGGGCTTCTGCACGAGGAGGACGGGCCTCAGATTTCTTTCTGTCTTATTTAGCGGGCAAATGAGGAAACGAGTGAGCCTCAGCGTCACCCGCCTCGGTGCTGAGCACATCCACTTCCTCAGATGTGGATAGCTCCAGCCCCGGCCCCTTTCTCCGTGCAGAAGAAGCCTCATCACGGGCTTCTGCACGGGAGAACGGGCCTTGGAACTGTCTGGTGATTGAGACAATGCCTCAGCAGTCTCATCAACTAGTTCCAGCTGCCACCCCACGATCTAAGCCGCGCGCCTCGGCGGACGCGGGACCTGCTTTTACCCGCTGGGGGCGCCTCACCATGCCCACAGCCAGCTCTCTCGAGCGCTGACCGAGCGTGCTGCACTCCCAAACAGATCACACACATGGCGTGCGTGTCCCTGCCCGTGACATTTACCGAGGGCAGGGGTACACACACTGTCTGAGCTGTTCACTCGTCATTTCTTGTCTAAGGATCACGGTCTATTGTCTCTAACACACACTTCGAGCAATTGTCTGAAGAGCGAAAAACTAGCGCCGTGGTGAGCCGGCGCCTTTATACTTCCGCACGCCGGCACGTACTACGGCATTACGTTGCACCAATCAGGATTGGTCTAGTTTCATTCATACTTCAGAGCCGTCACGCCGAAGGCGTTCCCCATAGTGTCGGTTTCCCAACGCAGTGCGAGTTCCCTCGAAAGGGAACTACAGACCGGTTTCCCTCCTTCCCTTTACTGCCAAAGCTCTGGAGCGAGTTGTGTTTAACCAGCTCTCCTCCTTTCTCACAGGGAACAACCTCCTGGACCAGAACCAGTCTGGGTTCAAGAGAGGACATTCCACCGAAACTGCACTGCTCTCAGTCATCGAAGCCCTAAGACTGGCAAAGGCAACATCCAAGTCATCTGTCCTCATCTTACTGGATCTGTCTGCTGCCTTTGACACCGTTAACCACCACATCCTCTTGTCTTCTCTCAGTGCGATGGGTGTCTCTGGAATGGCGTTGCAATGGTTCAAGTCTTACCTCTCGGGTAGGTCATTCAGAGTATCCTGGAGAGATGAGGTCTCTGAGCCCCAACATCTTAATACAGGGGTGCCACAGGGCTCAGTGCTTTGACCGCTGATCTTTTCCATTTACATGACATCCCTTGGCTCTGTCATTCAGAAGCATGGCTTTTCCTATCACTGCTGCAGATGACACTCAACTCCACTTGTCATTTCAACCTGATGATCCGACAGTCTCTGCTCGTGTCTCGGCCTGAGTGACATCTCACTTTGGATGAAGGACCATCACCTGCAGTTGAACCTTGCAAAAACAGAACTGCTTGTGATTCCTGCCAACCCAAAGACCCACCACAACCTCTCCATTCAACTAGGCTCAACAACCATTACACCGTCCAGAACTGCCAGTAACCAGTAACACTGCAAGTAACTCCTCTCTTCATTAGGTTACATTGGCTCCCGATTGATGCACGCATCAAGTTCAAAGCTATGCTCTTGACCTACAAGACCACCACTGGCGCCGCCTCATATCTTCACTCACTGATACAGTCTTTTCTCTCGCAGCTCTGAGGACAAATATTCTCTAACACTACCGGGCATTCCTTCACTCTCCACTCTGCCATTAACTGCACCACCCTCTACAGAGGAGCCTATGCAGCTGGGTCGAGCAAGACTTACACCAGAGGAGCTAGTGGTGGGCTGCAGGTGGGCCGCTACAGTCCTGTCATAGCCTCGGTGTGTCAGAGTGTGCCTCTGCCTTAGTCTGAGACACAGCTGCATCCTCCGAGACCGCTTCAACTGGTTTAACTTTTTATTACTATGCAGCTGGATCGAGCAAGACTTACACCAGAGGAGCTCCAACAACGTCGTCAGGCTGGTGAGTGATTGTACTGTGAGATAAAGAGACCAGTCCACCAAAAAAAGTGTGCTTATCAGTAAGTCTGGAGGAACTGATGAGCCAAAATAAAGATCCAGATAAAACACAAACTAGACTTTAGATTGCTGCCACTCTTTGTTGTAAAGCTCTATCTCTGCTCATTCAAGCTCTTATTACATTTACATTACATTTATTAATTTAGCAGATTTATTCAAAGCAACTTACATTAAGCTTCTAGTGTTACAGCTGTAACACCATTTAAATTACAAAGACAGTATGAACAGAGGAGGAATCAAACCACCAACCACCCGATAGATATTAGAGTTTTATGGATATATAGATGTATTGTGATGATTTTGATAAAATCAGTAAGATTTTATCTAGACAAACTTAATTTGAGATTGTGACCCTGTGATCTTTTAAAAATAAAATGTAAATCTGAGAGTTTAGAAAGACAGAAGTGAGCAAAGCTCACCTGAGCAGGTGATGTTCACAGCTTTTCCAGATGAGCAGGTGTTTCCTGAGCTGGACCTGGTACAGTTCATCAGAGCAGACTCAGGGCCCTCACACTGGAACGTCTGCCCCAGAGTAGCCCTCCCCTCTCCATAGAGCGCTCCCTGGAGGAGTGAAGGAGCCCCACAGCCCAGCTCCCTGCAGACCACCTCTGCATCCTGCAGGTCAAAGTCCTCTTCACAGACTAAGGTCCAGGACTGGTCCCAGTGGACCTCCAGTGATCCTGAGCACAGACTGGGCCCATGGAGCAGCCTCACAGAGTCTGTGGACACAGAGAGAGACTGAATAAAGACAGACATGTTTTCATCAAATCTCTTAATCTTTGTAAAACTCGTTGTAATGACTATTTGTACATAAAGATAAACTAGAAACAAAATTTATCAAATGGCCACTGAGGTACCCTCAAGACAGATTTTACACAAATCAAATATAAACTAATCTCCATACCAACAAATACGTTTTGTGATTTATTAATCCAACATAGGAGACTCACAGACAGCAGCTGAGCCTACAGCCTCTCTGTCACTGCTTAAAACCATGTATCCTCGGTCCCTGCAGATCCCCACACACACACACACACACCCTTCACCTACTTATGCAGATCATCTGAATGATTGACAGCTGTCCCGAGACAAATGAAAACAATCAGTAAACAGAGACTAAACTAAATTAGAAAATAACTTTAGCAGTGTTTAAGTGTTAGCCCTGCGACTAACTGTAGAGTGTCCAGAGTGAACCCGCCTCAGGCCCAAAGCTTCTGGGACAGGCTCCAGCCCCCACAGCCAACGGGAACAAGTGGCAGAAGGTGAAGAATGAAGGGAACATTTTTAAATCTAAATTACTCTGAGTCAAAGTGAAGCCACAGTGTCATCAGTGCAGTGTTACCTGAACAGGTGAGGGCAGAGAGCTCTGACCAGGGTGAATCATCTGAGTCCACACACTCTCTCAGTGAAGCTGTCGACTGGACACAGTAGGAGCTCATCTTCCAAACAGAATGTTTAGAAAAACTTCTCACTTCAACAGAAGTCACAGAGCCACAGTCCAATCGATGACAGAAAGAAGCTCCTGTCTTCAGGTCCCAGACAGGTATCATCAACACATCTCTCCATTGGTCCAAGTGTTTCACCTGCAGGTCTCCATCACAGCGACTGGCTCCGCCCACCAGCCTGATATCATCAGGGTCTGACACAGAAAGAGAGCAGTGGATAAAAGAGCAGAGAGAGTGGAGCAGAACAGAGGAGGTGCCATTAAAGTCAGTCAGAATCAGTTTAAACCTGTATAAAGCAGCTCAGACTGTGTGTTAGGGAAAATATACATTTCCTTTAGTTATTAATTACTGTTTATTCTTAGTCCAGCTCATGTCATGTCCTTCATGTTAATCCAAACATAGACAGAACTAAACACGGACTACATCCTGCACCTGGAACTTGTCATGTTTTATATCGACCGGATTGACCTTTGGAAGCAAACCTTATCCTGTTCCATTGTTACATGTGTGTGTTCTGTTTCTTTCTTGTAAGAATTAAACCTGAACATTCATTCTAAATGGTATGCTGGCTCCATCGTCTCTCATTAATCTGAACTAAATATTATTTTCATTTGGTGCCGTGACACGAATCCCAATACCCACTG
>JALDNG010004188.1:0-20486 GCA_024349245.1 Neodontobutis hainanensis | reverse complement strand
GACCTCTACACTCTGTTCTAAAGCATGTCTACAGTGTTTTCTAATACTCATGTACAGTCTGTTCTAATGCTCGTGTAAAGACTGTAGACGAGCATTAGAACAGACTGTAAACGCCCAGTAGAAGAGACTGACAATGTGCAGAAGAATAGACTCTAGAGATGCAGTAGTACAGACTGTGGACGAGCATTAGAACAGACTGTAGATGTGCATTAGAACAGACTTTAGAAGTGCAGTAGTAGAGACTGTAGATGTGTAGTATAACAGACTGTAGATGTTTATAAGAACAGACTGTAGACGTGCAGTAGAACAGAGTATAGATGAGCAGTAGTACAGATTGTAGACTTACATTAGAACAGACTGTGGATGTGCAGTTAGAACAGACTGTAGATGTGCAGAAGAACAGACTGTAGACTGTAGGGAATATGGTCTTATTAATTTATAATTAATATGAATATTAATTATGAAAATTAATAATTAATATTTTGCTTATCAAAATATTAATTTCTTTCGGGGCACCACTCTAGTTTTGAACAGATCCAGAGAAACTGTTTAGTCTAGTCTCATTAATCTAAAGGAAGTAAATTCTTCTCGTTTTCGAAAAATAATGAATTAAACATTGAAACAGTAAATGTCTTTATGGGGTTTTATAAAAGATTATAAAAATTTAAACAGTGAATAATGACAGGGGAAATGACACAAAGGGATAATTATTGACACATGAATGTGAATTATATGAATTATATCTACTGTCCTAGATCATCAGAGTAAGGCCTTATTTCTAAAGAGCACGGGTGGGACTTCAAGTCCCTGTGGGATCTTCTCGCTATAGCCTGGAGTGATCTGAACAGGTTGCCTGAAATTAGGCTGATGTCAGCGGCTGTGTCGAGAAGTGCTTTGTGCGTCAAGTGGTCTTCTAACAAGACAGAGAGATAAAGCTGAGCTACTCCCTTTTCAGTTAGGTGACCCAGAAATTGGTGAAAGGGTGTTTCACATTCGATAGTCGTGGCGTGGTCATGGCACAGCCCGATGTTTGGGTTCACTTGGACGGCGCTAGACGGACTGAGGTATTTGTGATCTGGATCACTTCCTCCGTGTTGTCCATGCTAGGGTCCTGGACAATGTCATTGAGTGGCTCTGGATCGTCAGAGCCTAGGTACAGGTCTGGGAGATGTTCATTCCCTTCAGTAGACTCTGTATTTTCGTTGCGTGTTAAGTCGACTTGGATCGGTTGTGACTGTGTCTGAATCGGGCCTTAGAGGCCTCCACTGTATACAGATCAGCCTTGTCCTTGGACTTTTCGCGCATTCGCTTGAGTATGCGTTCTATGGCCCGAGCCTCCTCTGTAGTCAGACTCTCGCTATCGCGATCAGTCTGAGTTTCAGGGGCTCGGTCTCTCGCATGATTTTGTCGCTTGACAGGTGAGCTACCTGATGATCGCTGGTCTTGGGACAGACGATAATGGTTTCTCCTGTCGTCGCGTTTTGATAGGACCCCTTTGGTTACGGTTTGGATTGGTTCGAAATTTATTTTCAACCGAGGTCTCCATTGAGGGCCCTGGTCTTTGAACTTACGCTCAGGCCAGGTCGGGTGTGGACCCGGCTCTCTTTGTGTGGTCGAGGTCCCTCTTTCCTGTCTGGAAAGCGGAGGCTCCTGGGCCATTTGGATTGGAGGTCGGCGCTCCTTCGAGCGCTAGGCCCGATCTACGGTGACAAGAGTGTCTGGCTTTTGACGCTTAGTCTGCCTCAGCCTCTGTTTAGTGAATGCCCGCATTGCCAGCTCGCGGTTGGTGGCTGGTCTGCGTTTGTGGGCATGCAGAAACGCCAAGATGATGGCTGGTAGTTGGATGGAGGTTTTGCACAAAGAGGGCTTTGAAGTTTTTATCCTCCTCCATGTTTGGTTCATTGAGTGGACCGAAATAAGCTTTGCGTAGCCGATGATAGTATAGCTGTGGGGACTCTGGCCGTGCCTGTTTGATCATTAGGGCGCAGTCAGACCCACATTTACTGTAACGCCTGAGAATTCCACCATGAGAGACTGACTAAGGAGATCAAAGTCAGCTTGGACCTCAGGAGGTTGATGTTCGATGAAGCTACTAACATCTCTGCTTGATGTTAGTTTTATCAGAAAGATTTTGTCCGCAGCAGTAACATTGGGTATTCTTTGTAGGTAGAATTCAATGTCGCGAAGATAAGCACTCACGTCATAAGACGCTCCTTGATGGGGCTCAAAGCGAGTGATATGACGCGCAATTTTGTCAAAGTCTCTGTTAGTGGGACCGTAGTCCAGATGTCTCTGTTTCAAAGCTGGTTGTGGGACAAAGTCCGATTGCCTACCTGTGGAAGCTCGCGGAAAGACGGCCGGGCTCTCGGCACCGGTTGGTCCTCTTTCCGTTGCGTCCAAGCGAGGCGGTAGGGGTCGAGAAATCAGATTAGTTAGTGAGGTAGCTCCCTCCTGGGAGTTTTCCTTTGGTTTAACAGGTTGGTATGCCGGTGTAACCAGCACTTGGTTCGGAGTGCTTTTAAACTCTGTTTTGTTACCTGGTTGTATCTGGGCGGCTTCTGTTAAGCACGCCTGAAGTTGTTCAATAAGCTGGCGGTCTAAGTCACCTTGTTGAGTGAGGTGCACTCAGGGACTCTCTCCGCCGAGCTTCCTGTGCCAGCATATTCGCGGACAGCTGTGCACTTTGCCTGCTTTGATGAGTTCCTCTCGCATAGCGCCGTGCTCATTGCGATGGTCACTGAGCTGCAGTTCTGCTAGGTCACGAGCAGACCTTGTTTCGCTCAGCTCGTTCCTTAGGTCACTGAGGGTCCCCTCAGTTATCTGGAGTTTGGTGTAACTCCTCAAAGTCAGGTTCTGTCTTGGAGTGTTTGTGCAAGAGTTTGTAACTCTTGGTTCTGTTTTTCAGAATTCTCCAGGGCTCCTTGGGTCAGCTGGAGTTCCTGATTCAATGTCTTGATATCGCGTTGGAAGCGGGCGAGGTCCTGTTTCTGGACCTGGATTTTCTCGTGGCTGCGTGCCAGGAGATCCTCAGCGTGTTTCTGCTGCGCGCGCATAACAGTAGCCATTTGACCTAACAGCTTAGTTAGATCCTTGTCTTTTGGCTTATAGGTTAGCGCAATGCTAATCAAGGAGCTAAGAACTGAATCTAGCTCGTTGGGAGGTGTGGTTTGAATCTCGTCAACATATTGGGGTAGCACCTGTTCTGTTAAATCATTTAGAGCCTAGTCTAAGTGATCCAGAAGCTTGATGGGACTACCAGAACCTGTAGACTGTGAGTCAGACTTGTTGAGAAATGGGGTTTCTCTGAGAAAGTGAGTTATTGTTAGATTACGCTTTAACTGCAAGGAGAGAGTTACTACTTGTAGAGTGTTACGAAGAAGGCGCCAGAAACTCAAGCAGACTGTAAAAGGATTTTTGAAAATCTGAGTAAAAGTGTAAATAATAAAAAAAAATAATGAAGGAATAAAAATTAAAGTTAACATTTTATTTTATTTAAAATAAAATAAAATTACAATTAAATTAAAATAAAAGGGGTATTAAGTCAAATAAGTCAGATTGAAAGTAATAAAAGAAGGAATTGTTGAAGTGGAAGTTGGTATAAAGTCTATTTCTGAGTGAAATGACCTTATGCTAGTATTAAGCAGTGACTATGTAGCAATAGCCTAGTGGTGTGAATGTTAATGAGGGTTGACAGTGCTAATTTGTAAAATTAACAGTGCAGAATCAGTGGGTTTAATCTAACAATTCATGCAGGTAATCAGCTTTTAAATTACAGCTATGACAAAATTCGTGCAGGGTTAAGTCTGTTCAGACGTAACAGCAGGGTTGTCGTAGTGTTAGTAAGCTGTTAGCATTAGCATTCCAATTTGACAAATCCTGTGTAGATAGGAAAGTCACAAAACAAGTCTTAAATTGTTAATCAAGACAAATTAATCAATCAAATTAAATGCAGGGTTAGCATCAAAGATTTTCCAAAAGCAGATGCAATGTTCATTAAAAATGTCACAATTGTTAGTTAACTCCTATTGTGCATTCAAGGTTGTTAAACACAGGCATTAACAACAATCAAAAACAGCTTAATAGCAGTTCAGTAGTTGTTAATAACGCAGAGTAATTCACTTTTTATGTTAATTCAATCAGGCTTTTCAGTGTCAATGAAAGCTTAAATTATTCAGTTGTTAAGTTCTAAACTTGAATTAGTCACTGTTTTAAGGAAAAAGTGTAATTCCGTTGAGTGACCACCAGAGAGAGACGAGAGCTCCTCTGAGATTTTTAGAAGTTTCGCACTTCTCTTCCGCTAGGGGCAGTAGAAACTTGTGTCTGTGGTTTTACTACTTCTTTCCGCTAGGGGAGATAAAGACTCGTGAGTCAGTGGTTTTACCACTTCTTTCCGCTAGCGATAGAGACTCTCGTGAGTCTCTGGCTTCGAAATGAAGTCTCCGGCACGCCCCTTTGAGGGTGCCGGGCAAAGTTTGTTTTTAGCTCCAGTCAGAGACTGACTTGGGACGCGCCTACAACTTGTTAAACCCGCGGTTTAAACACAGCAGCGCTTTGTACAAGGCAGGTACAAGGCCACGCTTTTAAACACAAGCACATTTACAGCAGGCTCAAACCACGTTTTTAGACAAAACGCACGGCAGCCCACGTGGCTTTTAGGGGAGGGTTTTCACAGTTAGCTAGTCTGTGAAGGCCTACAGCACGGGTTTTTTTTTAATCCATTCAAAATACACCCAGGCTCATAAGCCTTAGGCAAGACAAGTTTTCTCATAAAATTCCGTGTAACGCGCAATTTTTCAACTTGTAAGAGACAATTTTAACTTAACTCTGGCGTAGCACAGTAGTTAGCTTTGTCTCGGGCCCATATGAAGTTACACACTTTGTCTCGTGTGTTTAACATGCATGCAATTTGCAGAGTCTCTAAGCTTTGTAACAGACTCTAAGCAACTTTTAACAAGTACTTGATTAATGCTCTGGCCATAAATGTACGTACAATACTAATTGTAATTCAAAATAATATCAGTCCAGCTGGTACGATTTGAATTAGCAATTTCGACAGCGCTCACACTTAACAAACAAAAGCACAACTCTCACACACACACACACACACACACACACGGTTAAACGCATTGCTAAGCAACAGCACAACAAAGGCACAGCTTTCAGTGGACAGCAAATTTGTAAAGACTTTGGATATTGAGTGATTCTAATGTTTAATCAAGAAAATTCTTCCGAGGCTCACGCGCCAAAAATAATATGTAGGGAATATGGTCTTATTAATTAATAATTAATATAAATATTAATTATGGAAATTAATAATTAATATTTTGCTTATCAAAATATTAATTTCTTTCGGGCACCACTCTAGTTTTGAACAGATCCAGAGAAACTGTTTAGTCTAGTCTCATTAATCTAAAGGAAGTAAATTCTTCTCGCTGAAAATTAATGAATTAAACATTGAAACAGTAAATGTCTTTATGGGGTTTTATTAAAGATTATAAAAATTTAAACAGTGAATAATGACAGGGAAATGACACAAAGGGATAATTATTGACACATGAATGGGTAAATCAAAGAACGATAAAACACTTTACTTTCAGAGGATTTTGTGAAACAAAAGAAAGTATGCCTATTGATTATTAACTCTATTATTAGATGAGGGGCTGTTACGGAGCGTTTAAAGGGGTTCGATGACGGTTTCTGAGGCCAAGGCTGTTATGTTTAGACAGTTAGACGCCAAACTTGTGTAACTAACGCTTAGACTCACCCTGGGGTCGTGATTGGTCTCAGATCTTAGCGACGAAAGGTCTAGAGGTTGTCCGAACCCTGTCGCAACCGATGACGCTTGTCGCCTCCAGGATGGCCTGCTGTTTCCACTCTCCAGAGGGGCTGCCGTGGGCCCGGAGATTCAAAAGCGCCTCGTTACTGTCACAACTAGCCAAGCCTTTTAGCATCAGCGCCGTACAATCGAGTAAAATTGAGTCTTTCAAAGTTATTGCTAAGTCCACTGGAGAAGGTTTAGCGGCTGTGTTGCTGGCTTAAACTTGCTCGAGAAAGTTAGATTTTAGTCAAGCTAACTCTTTAGCAGGCAGGAAATCTTCAAAAATAAAAGCGAGGCAACTTCCTTTTGTTGGCAGGCTGGCAAGAAGTAAGCTACTTTGAACAGTTGTGTGAAGGAAACTTTATCGCGGCAAGCTAAACTTGCAGGCTTTAAAGTACAAAGAAAATTTACTGCTACACGAGGTCCGGAGCTTGTGAGAGGTCCGAGGGCCTACAGCCCTGAACGGACAAGAGGTCCAGAGCGAAGTGAAGAGGAAACGGAGAGTAGTGCAGAGAGAGCGTGTTTTTGACCAGCGGTCACTTTTAACACTTTTGACAGGGTGTGTCTTACGGAGGAAGGCATTGCTTTGGGGGAGTTTAAATGTTTAAACTAAGTCTTAAACATTCCTTTGTTTCACCCTATTTTCCTTGGTTTTCGTAAAACACACAAACACATTCGTACTTGCAGGATTATGCAAAGAAACATTTGTCAGACTTATTATAAAAACATATATTCATTACATTTTATTAACATAAAACGTAACTCTGTAGGAATGGAAGGAATTAGTTGACTTGTAAAACTCTGCATCCTGGAAACAAACAGTATAATTGTTAGTACATTCACAATCTTTCTAAGTAATAAAATAACAAAATGTCCTTTAATGAAATAACACCAAATGTCCTTCTTGAGTGCAGAGTCATTTGTCCAGTTAAACCAAAAGGGGGTAGTGTTTGACCATGCCCGAACGACTATGATCAAAGACATTTTCAACTGTCAATCAGGATTAGAATAAAGTGTTCTCGAGAAAGCTGGATGGACACCTTATCTACAGGATTTACGGCTTTTGGACATGGCGTCTAGCAGTCTGTGATGTTCCATGTGTCACCTTTGACACGGTGCTGGGTAGAACGAAGATCCAATTCTTATAAAAGCAAAACAAAGTCATTAATAAGTTTCCTGTCCTTAGCAAAACACGTTGGTGTCCTTTTATCTGAAAGAAAACGGGTTAGCATGTCTTCTTCTCAAGATTTACATCCACGGCCTGTCTCTGGAGGCCGATGGTGAAACAACAGTTGTTAATCTTGAAGACCCTTAGTGAAACAGTTTGGAGGTCTGTAAGTGATTAAACAAATGTTATAATCCGTGTGGCGTTCTGGAGGCTGATCTGCTACAAGACGTTTATTAGAACAGACTGTAGACCTGCAGTAGAACAGACCGTAGATGTGCAGTAAAACAGACTATAGATTTGCATTAGAACAGACTTTAAAAGTGCAGTAGTAGAGACTGTACACGTGTAGTAGAACAGACTGTAGATGAGCAGTAGTACAGACTGTAGACTTACATTAGAACAGACTGTAGATGTGCATTAGAACAGACTGTAGACGTGCAGTAGAACAGACTGTAGATGAGCAGTATTACAGACTGTAGGCTTGCATTAGAAAAGACAGTAGATGTATATTAGAACAGACTGTAGATGTGCAGTAAAACATACTGTAGACGTGCAGTGGACGAGACTGTAGTAGAGCAATAGTACAGACTGTAAACTGGCATTAGAACAGACTGTAACGGTGCAGGTGAACAGACAGTAGACGTGCAGTTGAGCAGACTTCAGAGCAGCAGTAGTACAGACTCTAGATTGGCTTTAGAACTGACTATAGACGAGCATTAGAACAGGCTATAAACCAGTAGAACAGACTCTATATAAGTATTAGAAAACACTCTAGATATGCTTTATAACAAAATGTAGAGGTGCAGTAGTTCCGACTGTAGACGAACATTAGAACAGACTGTATATGAGTATTAGAAAACACTCTAAACATGCTTTAGAACAGACTGTAGAGGTGCAGTAATACAGACTGTAGATGAGAATTAGAAAAGACTGTAAACGCCCAGTAGAACAGACTGACAATGTGCAGAAGAATAGACTGTAGAGATGCAGTAGTACAGACTGTAGACAAGCATTAGAACAGACTGTATATGAGTATTAGAAAACACTCTAGACATGCTTTAGAACAGACTGTAGAGCTGCAGTAGTTCAGACTGTAGAGTATTAGAACAGACTCTATATGAGTTTTAGAAAACACTCTGCACATGCTTTAGAACAGATTGTAAAAGGTGCAGTATTTCTGACTGTAGACATGCATTAGAACATACTGTATATGAGTATTAGAAAACACTCGAGACATGCTTTAGAACAGACTGTAGATGAGCAGTAATACAGACTGTAGACTTGCATTAGAACAGACTGTAGATGTGCAGTAGAACAGACTGTAGATGTGCAGTAGAACAGACTGTAGACGTTTAACTAACGTTTAGACTCACCCTGGGGGTCGTGATTGGTCTCAGATCTTAGCGACGAGAGGTCTAGAGGTTGTCCGGAACCCTGTCGCAACCGATGACGTTTGTCGCCTCCAGGATGGCCTGCTGTTTCCACTCTCCAGAGGGGCTGCCGTGGGCCCGGAGATTCAAAAGCGCCTCGTTACTGTCACAACTAGCCAAGCCTTTTAGCATCAGCGTCGTACACCGAGTAAAATTGAGTCTTTCAAAGTTATAAGTCCACTGGAGAAGGTTTAGCGGCTGTGTTGCTGGCTTAAACTTGCTCGAGAAAGTTAGATTTTAGTCAAGCTAACTCTTTAGCAGGCAGGAAATCTTCAAAAATAAAAGCGAGGCAACTTCCTTTTGTTGGCAGGCTGGCAGGAAGTAAGCTACTTTGAACAGCTGTGTGAAGGAAACTTTATCGCGGCAAGCTAAACTTGCAGGCTTTAAAGTACAAAGAAAATTTACTGCTACACGAGGTCCGGAGCTTGTGAGAGGTTCAAGGGCCTACGGCCCTGAACGGACAAGAGGTCCAGTGCGAAGTGAAGAGGAGACGGAGAGTAGTGCAGAGAGAGCGTGTTTTTGACCAGCGGTCACTTTTAACACTTTTGACAGGGTGTGTCTTACGGAGGAAGGCATTGCTTTGGGGGAGTTTAAATGTTTAAACTAAGTCTTAAACATTCCTTTGTTTCACCCTATTTTCCTTGGTTTTCGTAAAACACACAAACTTATTCGTACTTGCAGGATTATGCAAAGAAACATTTGTCAGACTTATTATAAAAACATATATTCATTACATTTTATTAACATAAAACGTAACTCTGTAGGAATGGAAGGAATTAGTTGACTTGTAAAACTCTGCATCCTGAAACAAACAGTATAATTGTTAGTACATTCACAATCTTTCTAAGTAATAAAATAACAAAATGTCCTTTAATGAAATAACACCAAATGTCCTTCTTGAGTGCAGAGTCATTTGTCCAGTTAAACCAAAAGGGGGTAGTGTTTGACCGTGCCCGAACGACTATGATCAAAGACATTTTCAACTGTCAATCAGGATTAGAATAAAGTGTTCTCGAGAAAGCTGGATGGACACCTTATCTACAGGATTTACGGCTTTTGGACATGGCGCCTAGCAGTCTGTGATGTTCCATGTGTCACCTTTGACACGGTGCTGGGTAGAACGAAGTTCCAATTCTTATAAAAGCAAAACAAAGTCATTAATAAGTTTCCTGTCCTTGGCAAAACACGTTGGTGTCCTTTTATCTGAAAGAAAACGGGTTAGCATGTCTTCTTCTCAAGATTTACATTCACGGCCTGTCTCTGGAGGCCGATGGTGAAACAACAGTTGTTAATCTTGAAGACCCTTAGTGAAACAGTTTGGAGGTCTGTAAGTGATTAAACAAATGTTATAATCCATGTGGCGTTCTGGAGGCTGATCTGCTACAGTCCCCCCTTTCGACACGAAGCTGGTTTCACAAGTTTCCGTGTCGACATCCTTGCAGACCAGGGAGTAAGCCACACGTTAAACACATAGTTTGGCGTCATAACAGGTGTAATGATGCAAACGTGATTAAGGAAAAGTATACAAGTGTAAAGGGGCTTTACTTGGTTTGTATTATATCCGTTGCTAATGGAGATAGATTAAGTTTATCACTTAAAGAAGGACTTATTGTGAAATAAAGAAATGAGAGAGCTGTCTCATTTAGTTTGTTTAAAGTTTAGGAGGTGTTTATAATAAAAGAAAATATGTTAGGAGGATCATAACTTGGAGGGACTTTGCATGCATTTAGGGACAAGGATATACATAGTGATTATGTAAGGGACATAATGGTTATGCGTGATCCTTCAAAGAATTCTTCTCATTGCTCGGCTGTCCACTGAGGAGCTGATGTCTATGAGCGTGTCATTTATCAGCAAGGCGACCATTTGAGTGTGTGTATGGTCTACAGTTTGGTTTGGTTGGTTTTAGAGTCTCACTGTGATTGTTTACCACTGACACAGTGTCTTTCAACGTTTTTTAAACGCTTTGGAGTTGCTGCTGTTACTCCGAGACTTGTCTATTACAGTGGAAATGTTAGCGTATTCGCCAGAGCACCCGAGGTTACGCAAGGTACACACAGCGGCGGTTGCAACGAGAATTGATTCATTGACAGGGAAAACCAGAGTTATCAGTTACAGTTATTGAATTACTCACAGTTACCACTGAAAGGTGAAAAGAGTTAGGAAATCAGAGTTAGTGGTTAGAGGTTAGTTGTTAGTGGTTACTGCGAGCTAAGGGATCCGTTTAAGACTACTTGGGAGCGTGAACGCCCCTGTAGATCCCATGGGGTTTTGTGCAACTTTATCTGGTTGCAGTGTATCCACTTGAGAGTGGGTTCCTTTCTCCCTTTGGTGATCTTTATCTGATACACCACCGGGATAGTTTGTTGACAATGGTGTACGGTCCCGCCCAACGCGGGAGGAATTTCAGCGTTAGTCGGTTGGTACCACCTCTTGTTTGTCCAGTGAGTTGGCTGAACATGTAGTACCACACTTTGTCTCCCACCTGTAGTTCGTCCCTAGATGACTTTTGGTCATAATAGACCTTACGCCCTTCTGCCCTTTGCCTAGTTTTTCCTGGGCAAAGGCGAAGGTGATTCTCAGGTGTGCCTGGAGATCAGCCATGTACTGGTGTGTGGTATAGGCCGTAGCGATGTTAGCCTCTCCTGGCTGATACAGTAAGTGTAGGGAAGCATCATCTGCCTACCGGTCATGAGCTCAAACGGGAGACTCGGTCGCCGTGTGTGCCGTGGCTCTGATAGCCATCAGGACCAAGTGCAGTTTGACGTCCCAGTCTCGGTGATTAGATGCAACATATTTCTTTAGGATGTCGATCACCGCTCGGTTTGCTCTTTCTACTTGGCCTGAGGACTGGGGTGGTGGCTGACGTGGAATTTTGCCCATGGTTTGCCACAGTTGTCCCATCACCTCGGCGGTGAAGTGAGTCCCAAGGGTCAGAATCGACCTTACAGGGTAAGCGAATCTGGAGAACACGTGGTTCATGAGTAGAAAGGCTGTGGTCTGTGCCGTCGCTTGGGGCTGGAAGTCCTTCCACCCATTTAGTGAAGGCACAGGTGACCATTAGGATGTATTTGTTGCCCCTTGTTGATTTAGTCAGGGTCCCATCCAATCGATTTGGAGGTCAGACCACGGAAAAGAAATGCCCCTTCTTTGTAAGGGTGCACGATGGAGTGGTCTTGTCGGTTGAGATTGGCAGCATACTAGGCAGCCTTTGATGTATTCTGCCACGGCCATTTGCATGTGTGGCCAGTATGCCACTTGTTGAAGCGCGCGCACACCTCTGTGGCCTGCTAAAGGAGCGCCATGTGCGTATGCGTTAGCATGACCCCCTTAGGCTCTGAGGCCCTACGAACGCAGGTGAAGTGAGGGTGTCAGAGACGAGACAAGCAAGCCATGACGCAGGTGGAGTTGAGCGCACCGCCCATAGCTTTGTAAGATATGCGCCGGAGGAAAAGTCAGTGTCTACGATGGGGTTAGACATCGGGTCTGAAAGGTAAAGCATAAGTTTGTGGATTGCCGAGTCCGCTGCTTGAAGGGCAACGAGGCCGAACCAGTGAAAGAAAGAAAGGAAGTTGATGGGTCTGCAGGGTCAGAGCCGAGGCACGGTTGCGGTTGCCTTAGATCGGGTAACCAGACAGACAGAATGGGTGGGTTGGGTGGGAAGGGGTCGATCGTGACGAGGTTTCTGGCTGGAATTGCCAGAGAGCTTTGTCTAGAGCCCCTTGTTTTGCCATGAGGTCTGCCTGATCGTTCAGGTCTTTGTCTGTATCGAGGAGAGCAGGGAGCCTGTCTGTACAACCATTACCTCAGCATCAGCCAGATCGACCCTGCAGATAGTGTCGGTATCGACCACAAGTGAGGGGTATATGGCGATTGCTCCGAAGGTTTTGTGTAGACAACTCCGGTCTCCTGTTGTTCAGTCGCGAGTGAGTGTGGCATACGCCCCTATGACTGGGATTCTGAGTTCACAGTCATGGAACCTAGTGTCAATCAGCCAACCTAAAGGTGTGGCCTTCGGGACGAGAATGCTATTGGCAGTAGGATTCTGCACTAGCACGTGTGTTGATCGAGAGTCGAGCTCGACCAGGGTGTTGCCTGGACAGACAAGCCTAACTCAACGAACAGAGGCGACGGTTGGAAGAACGCTTGTGAAGAGTTAACTTGTTGTCCTGGAAACGCTTTCAGACGTATGTCCATGATGTTACGCGGTATCGTGAGATGGCAGTCGTTACTTACCTGACACACGCCGGGGATCGCTTGACCCGATCTCAAGTTTCCTTTGGTCAGTGAAAGTGATTCTTTACGTACTCCAGTCAGGGACCAGAGAACGTTGTTAATGGTGTCGACTTGTGCGTCGAGTCTGACTAGCATGTCAGCCCCAATGTACACTGAATGTGAGAGATTAGGGATGACAGCAAACGTGTGGGTCAGTTCTCTTTGTTCCATGCGATGGCAGAGCATAGACCGATGGCGGTTAACGCATGAGTCGGTGTGGGGTTAGCAGGGAACCTAGTGCACTTCTTTATGAAGGTCAGGCACGGGTTTATCTGCGTTAAAGTGTTAAACAGCTCCTGGCTGATGGCAGATTTGTCAGCCCATAAGGCCATCACGACATTGTCAACTGGAGTTGCTTCCAGTGAGATGCCATTGACAATCTGGGGTGTCATCGCTAATGGGTCCTTCAGCGCATAGGAAGTTGTCACGCAATGTAAAGGGGTTTGGTTCGCACCGAGGTTGCATGGTTGTTGTACCAGCGATGTCGGTGGCTACCCTGCCGATTGGTGATTCCTATCAATCGCATAGCACTGAGATTCATTCAGTAAGATTGGAAGTGGTTCTCGCACTTGGGCCCAAATCTTCAGCTGCTTGAAGTTGATCAGTGGTTCGAAGCGATTGAGGATGTCTTTTCCAATCAGAAGTGGGACATTGTCAAGGTGGGACACGTACACTGGGTGTATCAGTGTCATGGGTCCGATGGTCAGTTGGACTAAGGCTACCTTGTTGATGATCGATATAATAGAGGAGTTAGAGGAGAAAGAGAGACCAGAGAAGGCAAAGGAGACAGAGAGACCAGAAAAGGCAGATGCCTCAGAGAGACCAGAGGAGGCAGATGCCTCAGAGAGACAAGAGGAGGCAGCGGCCAAAGAGAGACCAGAGAAGGCAGAGGCCACAGAGAGACCAGAGGAGGCAGAGGCCACAGAGAGACCAGAGGAGGCAGAGGAGGCAGAGGACACAGACAGACCAGAGGAGGCAGAGGCCAAAGAGAGACCAGAGGAGGCAGAGAGACCAGAGGAGGCAGAGGAGACAGAGAGACCAGAGGAGGCAGAGGACACAGAGAGACAAGAGGAGGCAAAGGACACAGACAGACCAGAGGAGGCAGAGGCCACAGAGTGACTAGAGGAGGCAGAGGAGACAAAGAGACCCGAGGAGGCAGAGGACACAGAGAGACTAGAGGAGGCAGAGGCCACAGAGAATCCAGGGTAGGCATAGGCTACAGAGAGACCAGAGGATTGCAGAGGTCACAGAGAGACCAGTGGAGGTAGAGAGTGCAGAGGAGGCAGAGAAGGCAGAGAGACCATTGGAGGCAGAGGAGACAGAGAGACCAGAGGAGGCAACGGGGCAGAGAGGCCACAGGAGGCAGAGGCCACAGATAGAGACCAGAGGAGGCAGAGGACACAGACAGACCAGAGGAGGCAGAGAGAGCATAGGAGGCAGAGAAGGCAAGGAGACCAGTGGAGGCAGAGGAGATAGAGAGACCAGAGGAGGCAGAGGCCATAGAGAGACCAGAGGAGGCCGAGGCCATAGAGAGACCAGAGGAGGCAGAGAGAGGGAGACCAGAGGAGGCAGAGGCCACAGAGTGACTAGAGGAGGCAGAGGAGACAAAGAGACCAGAGGAGGCAGAGGCAATAGAGAGAGCAGTGGAGGCAGAGATACCAGAGGCGACAGAGGAGGCAGAGAGACAAGAGGAGGCAGAGGTTACAGAGAGAGCAGATGAAGCAGGGGCCATAGAGAGACCAGAGAAGGTAGAGGAGGCAGAGAGACCAGAGGAGTTAGAGGAGAAAGAGAGACCAGAGAAGGCAAAGGAGACAGAGAGACCAGAAAAGGCAGATTCTCAGAGAGACCAGAGGAGGCAGATGCCTCAGAGAGACAAGAGGAGGCAGCGGCCAAAGAGAGACCAGAGAAGGCAGAGGCCACAGAGAGACCAGAGGAGGCAGAGGCCACAGAGAGACCAGAGGAGGCAGAGGAGGCAGAGGACACAGACAGACCAGAGGAGGCAGAGGCCACAGAGAGACCAGAGGAGGCAGAGAGACCAGAGGAGGCAGAGGAGACAGAGAGACCAGAGGAGGCAGAGGCCACAGAGAGACGAGAGAGGAGGCAGAGGACACAGACAGACCAGAGGAGGCAGAGGCCACAGAGAGACCAGAGGAGGCAGAGGAGACAGAGAGACCAGAGGAGGCAGAGGCCCCAGAGAGACGAGAGGAAACAGAGGAGGCAGAGAGACCAGAGGAGGCAGAGGCCACAGAAAGACCAGGGAGGCAAGGAGAGTCTAGAGGAGACAGAGGCCAGAGAGACCAGGAGAGGCAGAGGAGGCAGAGAGACCAGAAAAGGCAGATGCTTTAGAGAGACCAGAGAAGGCTGAGGCCACAGAGAGACCAGAGGAGGCAGAGAGACAGAGAGAGCAGAGGAGGCAGGAGCAGAGGAGGCAGAGGAGGCAGAGAGACCAGAGGAGGCAGAGGCTACAGAGTGACTAGAGGAGGCAGAGGAGACAAAGAGACCCAAGGAGGCAGAGGCAACAAAGAGACCAGAGGAGGCAGAGGCCACAGAGAGTTCAGAGGAGGCAGAGGAGACAGAGAGACCAGAGGAGGCAGAGGCCACAGAGAGACCAGAGGAGGCAGAGGACACGAAGAGACTACAGGAGGCAGAGGCAACAGAGAGACCAGAGGAGATAGAGGAGACAGAGAGAGCAGAGGAGCCAGAGGAGGCAGAGGAGGCAGAGAGACCAGAGGAGGCAGAGGAGACAGAGAGAGCAGAAAAGGCAGAGGCCACATAGAGACAAGAGGAAGTAGAGGACACAGACAGACCAGAGGAGGCAGAGGCCACAGAGAGACTAGAGGAGGCAGAGGAGACCGAGAGACCATAGGAGGTAGAGGCCACAGAGAGACGAGAGGAAGCAGAGGAGGCAGAGAGACTAGAGGAGGCAGAGGCCACAGAAAGACCAGGGGAGGCAAGGAGAGTCTAGAGGAGGCAGAGGCCACAGAGAGACCAGGGGAGGCAGAGGAGGCAGAGAGACCAGAAAAGGCAGATGCCTCAGAGAGACCAGAGTAGGCAGCAGCCAGAGAGAGACCTGAGAAGGCAGAGGCCACGGAGAGACCAGAGGAGGCTGAGGCCACAGAGAGACCAGAGGAGGCAGAGAGACAGAGAGACCAGAGGAGGCAGTTAGAGCAGAGGAGGCAGAGGAGGGAGAGAGACCAGAGGAGGCAGAGGACACAGAGAGACTAGAGGAGGCAGAGGCCACAGAGAATCCAGGGTAGGCATAGGCTACAGAGAGACCAGAGGATTGCAGAGGTCACAGAGAGACCAGTGGAGGTAGAGAGAGCAGAGGAGGCAGAGAAGGCAGAGAGGCCACAGGAGGCAGAGGCCACAGAGAGACCAGAGGAGGCAGAGGACACAGAGAATCCAGGGTAGGCATAGGCTACAGAGAGACCAGAGGATTGCAGAGGTCACAGAGAGACCAGTGGAGGTAGAGAGAGCAGAGGAGTCAGAGAAGGCAGAGAGGCCACAGGAGGCAGAGGCCACAGAGAGACCAGAGGAGGCAGAGGACACAGACAGACCAGAGGAGGCAGAGAGAGCATAGGAGGCAGAGAAGGCAGAGAGACCAGTGGAGGCAGAGGAGACAGAGAGACCAGAGGAGGCAGAGGCCATAGAGAGACTAGAGGAGGCCAGAGGCCATAGAGAGACCAGAGGAGGCAGAGAGAGAGAGAGAGACCAGAGGAGGCAGTTAGAGCAGAGGAGACAGAGGAGGCAGAGAGACCAGAGGAGGCAGAGGCCACAGAGTGACTCTAGGAGGCAGAAGAGACAAAGAGACCAGAGGATGCAGAGGCAATAGAGAGAGCAGTGGAGGCAGAGAGACCAGAGGGGACAGAGGAGGCAGAGAGACAAGAGAAGGCAGAGGTTACAGAGAGAGCAGAGGAGGCAGGGGCCAGAGAGACCAGAGAAGGTAGAGGAGGCAGAGAGACCCGAGGAGTTAGAGGAGAAAGAGAGACCAGAGAAGGCAAAGGAGACAGAGAGACCAGAAAAGGCAGATGCCTCAGAGAGAACCGAGGAGGCAGATGCCTCAGAGAGACAAGAGGAGGCAGCGGCCAAAGAGAGACCAGAGAAGGCAGAGGCCACAGAGAGACCAGAGGAGGCAGAGGCCACAGAAAGACCAGGGGAGGCAAGGAGAGTCTAGAGGAGACAGAGGCCACAGAGAGACCAGGAGAGGCAGAGGAGGCAGAGAGACCAGAAAAGGCAGATGCTTTAGAGAGACCAGAGAAGGCTGAGGCCAAAGAGAGACCAGAGGAGGCAGAGAGACAGAGAGAGCAGAGGAGGCAGTTAGAGCAGAGGAGGCAGAGGAGGCAGAGAGACCAGAGGAGGCAGAGGCTACAGAGTGACTAGAGGAGGCAGAGGAGACAAAGAGACCCAAGGAGGCAGAGGCAACAAAGAGACCAGAGGAGGCAGAGACAATAGAGAGACCAGTGGAGGCAGAGAGACCAGAGGAGGCAGAGGCCACAGAGAGACGAGCGAAGGCAGAGGCCACAGAGAGACGAGAGTAAGCAGAAGAGGCAGAGAGATTAGAGGAGGAAGAGGCCACAGAAAGACCAAAAGAGGCAGAGAGTCCAGAGGATGCAGAGGCCATAGAGAGGCCAGAGGAGGCAGAGGCCACAAAGAGACCAGAGGAGGCAGAGGCCACAGAGAGTTCAGAGGAGGCAGAGGAGACAGAGAGACCAGAGGAGGCAGAGGCCAAAGAGAGACCAGAGGAGGCAGAGGACACGAAGAGACCAGAGGAGGCAGAGGCAACAGAGAGACCAGAGAAGATAGAGGAGACAGAGAGAGCAGAGGAGCCAGAGGAGGCAGAGGAGGCAGAGAGACCAGAGGAGGCAGAGGAGACAGAGAGAGCAGAAAAGGCAGAGGCCACATAGAGACAAGAGGAAGTAGAGGACACAGACAGACCAGAGGAGGCAGAGGCCACAGAGAGACTAGAGGAGGCAGAGGAGACCGAGAGACCATAGGAGGTAGAGGCCACAGAGAGACGAGAGGAAGCAGAGGAGGCAGAGAGACCAGAGGAGGCAGAGGCCACAGAAAGACCAGGGGAGGCAAGGAGAGTCTAGAGGAGGCAGAGGCCACAGAGAGACCAGGGGAGGCAGAGGAGGCAGAGAGACCAGAAAAGGCAGATGCCTCAGAGAGACCAGAGTAGGCAGCGGCCAGAGAGAGACCTGAGAAGGCAGAGGCCACGGAGAGACCAGAGGAGGCTGAGGCCACAGAGAGACCAGAGGAGGCAGAGAGACAGAGAGACCAGAGGAGGCAGTTAGAGCAGAGGAGGCAGAGGAGGGAGAGAGACCAGAGGAGGCAGAGGCCACAGAGTGACTAGAGGAGGCAGAGGAGACAAAGAGACCCGAGGAGGCAGAGGACACAGAGAGACTAGAGGAGGCAGAGGCCACAGAGAATCCAGGGTAGGTATAGGCTACAGAGAGACCAGAGGATTGCAGAGGTCACAGAGAGACCAGTGGAGGTAGAGAGAGCAGAGGAGGCAGAGAAGGCAGAGAGGCCACAGGAGGCAGAGGCCACAGAGAGACCAGAGGAGGCAGAGGACACAGACAGACCAGAGGAGGCAGAGAGAGCATAGGAGGCAGAGAAGGCAGAGAGACCAGTGGAGGCAGAGGAGACAGAGAGACCAGAGGAGGCAGAGGCCATAGAGAGACCAGAGGAGGCCGAGGCCATAGAGAGAGCAGTGGAGGCAGAGAGACCAGAGGGGACAGAGGAGGCAGAGAGGCAAGAGAAGGCAGAGGTTACAGAGAGAGCAGAGGAGGCAGGGGCCATAGAGAGACCAGAGAAGGTAGAGGAGGCAGAGAGACCAGAGGAGTTAGAGGAGAAAGAGAGACCAGAGAAGGCAAAGGAGACAGAGAGACCAGAAAAGGCAGATGCCTCAGAGAGAACCGAGGAGGCAGATGCCTCAGAGAGACAAGAGGAGGCAGCGGCCAAAGAGAGACCAGAGAAGGCAGAGGCCACAGAGAGACCAGAGGAGGCAGAGGCCACAGAGAGACCAGAGGAGGCAGAGGAGGCAGAGGAGGCAGAGGACACAGACAGACCAGAGGAGGCAGAGGCCACAGAGAGACCAGAGGAGGCAGAGAGACCAGAGGAGGCAGAGGAGACAGAGAGACCAGAGGAGGCAGAGGCCAAAGAGAGACCAGAGGAGGCAGAGGACACAGACAGACCAGAGGAGGCAGAGGCCACAGAGAGACCAGAAGAGGCAGAGGAGACAGAGAGACCAGAGGAGGCAGAGGCCACAGAGAGACGAGAGAAGGCAGAGGCCACAGAGAGACAAGAGTAAGCAGAAGAGGCAGAGAGATTAGAGGAGGAAGAGGCCACAGAAAGACCAAAAGAGGCAGAGAGTCCAGAGGATGCAGAGGCCATAGAGAGGCCAGAGGAGGCAGAGGCCACAAAGAGACCAGAGGAGGCAGAGGCCACAGAGAGTTCAGAGGAGGCAGAGGAGACAGAGAGACCAGAGGAGGCAGAGGCCACAGAGAGACCAGAGGAGGCAGAGGACACGAAGAGACCAGAGGAGGCAGAGGCAACAAAGAGACCAGAGGAGATAGAGGAGACAGAGAGAGCAGAGGAGCCAGAGGCCACAGAGAGAGCAGAGGAGGCAGAGGAGACAGAGATACCAGAGGAGGCAGAGGCCACAGAGAGATCAGAGGAGGCAGAGGAGGCAGAGAGACCAGAGGAGGCAGAGGAGACAGAGAGACCAGAAAAGGCAGAGGCCACATAGAAACAAGAGGAAGTAGAGGACACAGACAGACCAGAGGAGGCAGAGGCCACAGAGAGACTAGAGGAGGCAGAGGAGACAGAGAGACCAGAGGAGGCAGAGGCCATAGAGAGACCAGAGGAGGCAGAGGCATCAGAGAGACCAGAGGAGGCAGAGGAGGCAGAGGACACAGACAGACCAGAGGAGGCAGAGGCCACAGAGAGACCAGAGGAGGCAGAGAGACTAGAGGAGGCAGAGGAGACAGAGAGACCAGAGGAGGCAGAGGCCACAGAGAGACAAGAGGAGGCAGAGGACACAGACAGACCAGAGGAGGCAGAGGCCACAGAGTGACTAGAGGAGGCAGAGGAGACAAAGAGACACGAGGAGGCAGAGGACACAGAGAGACTAGAGGAGGCAGAGGCCACAGAGAATCCAGGGTAGGCATAGGCTACAGAGAGACCAGAGGATTGCAGAGGTCACAGAGAGACCAGTGGAGGTAGAGAGTGCAGAGGAGGCAGAGAAGGCAGAAAGACCATTGGAGGCAGAGGAGACAGAGAGACCAGAGGAGGCAACGGGGCAGAGAGGCCACAGGAGGCAGAGGCCACAGATAGAGACCAGAGGAGGCAGAGGACACAGACAGACCAGAGGAGGCAGAGAGAGCATAGGAGGCAGAGAAGGCAGAGAGACCAGTGGAGGCAGAGGAGATAGAGAGACCAGAGGAGGCAGAGGCCATAGAGAGACCAGAGGAGGCCGAGGCCATAGAGAGACCAGAGGAGGCAGAGAGAGGGAGACCAGAGGAGGCAGAGGCCACAGAGTGACTAGAGGAGGCAGAGGAGACAAAGAGACCAGAGGAGGCAGAGGCAATAGAGAGAGCAGTGGAGGCAGAGAGACCAGAGGCGACAGAGGAGGCAGAGAGACAAGAGAAGGCAGAGGTTACAGAGAGAGCAGATGAAGCAGGGGCCATAGAGAGACCAGAGAAGGTAGAGGAGGCAGAGAGACCAGAGGAGTTAGAGGAGAAAGAGAGACCAGAGAAGGCAAAGGAGACAGAGAGACCAGAAAAGGCAGATT
>JALDNG010004187.1:0-20128 GCA_024349245.1 Neodontobutis hainanensis | reverse complement strand
GCTCTACTGCAGTCTGTTCTACTGCATGTCTATAGTGTTTTCTAATACTCATCTACGGTCTGTTCTACTGCACGTCTACAGTCTGTTTTAATAAATGTCTACAGTCTGTATTACTGCACCTTTACAGTCTGTTGTAAAGCATTTCTAGTATTGTTTTCTAATACTCATATACAGACTGTTCTAATGCTTGTCTACAGTCTTCACTACTCCACCTCTACAGTTTGTTCTACTTCTCCTCTACAGTCTCTTCTACTGCAGGTCTACAGTCTGTTCTACTGCAAGTCTACAATCTGTTCTACTGCTCGTCTACAGTCTGTTCTACTGGTCTACAGTCTCTTCTAATGCACATCTACAGTCTGTTCTAATGCACATCTACAGTCTGATCTACTGCACGTCTACTGTCTGTTCTAATAATTATCAACATTCTGTACTACTGCAACTCTACAGTCTCTTCTACTGCACATCTACAGACTGTTCTACTGCATGTCTACAGTCTGTTCTAATGCCAGTTTACTACTCTACTGCAGTCTATTCTAATGCACGTCTACAGTCTGTTTTAGTGCACATTTACAATCTTTTCTAATTGTCAGTCTGTTCTACTGGACCTTTACAGTCTGTTCTAAACCTCATCTACAGTCTGTTCTAAAGCCAATCTAGAGTCTGTACTAATGCTGCTCTGAAGTCTTTTCAACTGCACTTCTACATTCTGTTCTACAGCACGACTATAGTCTGTTTTAATAGACGTCTACAGTCTGTTCTAATACTTCTACAGTCTGTTCTACTGCACGTCTACAGTCTGTTCTAATAATTGTCTAGAGTCTGTTCTACTGCACGTCTACAGTCTGTTCTAAAGCATCTCTACAGTCTTTTCTAATGCTCGTGTAAAGTCTCAACTACTGCACCTCTACGATCTATTCTTCTGCACATCGTCAGTCTGTTCTACTGCACATCTACAGTCTGTTCTAATGCACATCTACAGTCTGTTCTAATGCACATCTATAGTCTGTTCTAATGCTCGTCCACAGTCTATTCTAATGCACATCTACTGTCTGTTCTAATGCAAGTCTATAGTCTGTACTACTGCTCATCTACGGTCTGTTCTAGTCTAGATCTACAGTGTGTTCTAATAAACGTCTACAATCTGTTCTACTGCACATCTACAATCTGTACTACTGCACTTCTACAGTCTTTTCTAATGCTCATCTACAGTCTGTATTACTGCACCTCTACAATCTGTTCTAAAGCATGTCTAGAGTGTTTTCTAATATTCATATAGAGTCTGTTCTAAAGCTCGTCTTTAGTCTGAACTACTGCACCTCTACAGTCTGTTCTAAAGCATGTCTACAGTGTTTTTAATACTCATATACAGTCTGTTCTTATTCTCGTCTACAGTCTGTACTACTGAATCTCTACAGTCTATTCTTTTGCATATTGTCAGTCTGTTCTACTGGACGTTTACAGTCTGTTCTAATGCTTGTCTACAGTCAGTTTTAAATCCAATCTAGAGTATGTACTACTGCTGCTCTAAAGTCTGTTCAACTGCATGTCAACAGTCTTTTCAATCGCACCTGTACAGTCTGTTTTAATGCCAGTTTACAATCTGTACTACTGCTCTACTACAGTCTCTTCCACTGCATGTCTACAGTCTGTTTTACTGCACATCTACAGTCTGTTCTAATGTACATCTACTGTCTGTTCTAATGCAAGTCTATAGTCTGTCCTACTGCTCGTCTAGAGTCTGTTCTATTGCACATCTACCGTCTGTACTACTGCACTTCTACAGTCTGTTCTAATGCTCGTCTACAGTCTGTATTACTCCACCTCTATAGTCTCTTCTAAAGCATGTCTAGAGTTTTTTCTAATACTCATATACAGTCTGTTCTAATGCTCGTCTACAGTCTGAACTACTGCACCTCTACAGTCTGTTCTAAAGCATGTCTACAGTCTTTTTTATAATACTCATATACAGTCTGTTCCACTGCACATCTACAGTCTGTTCTAATGCTCGTCTACAGTCTGTATTACTCCACCTCTACAGTCTCTTCTAAAGCATGTCTAGAGTTTTTTCTAATACTCATATACAGTCTGTTCTAATGCTCGTCTACAGTCTGAACTACTGCACCTCTACAGTCTGTTCTAAAGCATGTCTACAGTGTTTTTTATAATACTCATATACAGTCTGTTCCACTGCACATCTACAGTCTGTTCTAATGCAAGTCTACAGTCTGTACTACTGCTCATCTACAGTCTGTTCTACTACACGTCTACAGTCTGTTCTGATAAACGTCTACAGTCTGTTCTACTACACATCTACAGTCTCTACTACTGCACTTCTAAAGTCTGTTCTAATGCACATCTACAGTCTGTTTTAATCCATGTCTATAGTCTGTACTACTGCTCATATACGGTCTGTTCTAGTGCAGGTCGACAGTCTGTTCTAATAAACGTCTACAGCCTGTTCTACTGCACATTTACAATCTCTTCTACTGCACTTCTACAGTCTTTTCTAATGCTCGTCTACAGTCTGTATTATTGCACCTCTACAGTCTGTTCTAAAGCATGTCTAGAGTGTTTTCTAATACTTATATACAGTCTGTTCTAATGCTCGTCTACAGTCTGAACTACTGCACCTCTACAATCTGTTCTAAAGCATGTCTAGAGTGTTTTCTAATACTCATATAGAGTCTTTTCTAATGCTCGTCTACAGTCTGTTCAACTGCACCTCTACAGTCTGTTCAAATGTCAGATTAAAGTCTGTACTACTGCTCTATTACAGTCTCTTCCACTAAATTCTGTTTTACTGCACATCTACAATCTGTTCTAATGTACATCTACTGTCTGTTCTAATGAAAGTCTACAGTCTGTACTACTGCCCATCTACAGTCTGTTCTACTGCACGTCTACAGTCTGTTCTAAAAATGTCTAGAGTCTCTTCTTCTGCACATCTACAGTCTGTACAACTGCACTTCTACAGTCTTTTCTAATGCTCGTCTACAGTCTGTATTACTGAACCTCTAAAGTCTGTTCTAAAGCATGTCTAGAGTGTTTTCTAATACTCATATAGAGTCTGTTCTAATGCTTGTTTACAGTCTGAACTACTGAACCTCTACAGTCTGTTCTAAAACATGTCTAAAGTGTTTTCTAATACTCACATACAGTCTGTTCTAATGCTCGTCTACAGTCTGAACTACTGCACCTCTACAGTCTGTTCTAAAGCATGTCTACAGTGTTTTCTAATACTCATATACAGTCTGTTCTAATGCTAATCTACAGTCTGTACTATTGCACCTCTAAAGTCTATTCAATGCACATTGTCAGTCTGTTCTACAGGTCGTTTACTGTCTGTTCTAATGCTCATCTACAGTCTGTTCTAAAGCCAATCTAGAGTCTGTTCTACTTCTTCTCTGAAGTCTGTTTTACTGCACGCCTTCTAAACTGTTTAACTGCACCTCTACAGTCTTTTCTATTGTACATCTACAGTCTGTACTACTGCACATCTACAGTTTGTACTACTGGACTTCTACAGTCTGTTCTAATGCTCGTACAGTCTGTATTACTGCACCTCTACAGTCTGTTCTAAAGCATATCTAGATTGTTTTCTAATACTAATATACAGTCTGTTCTAATGCTCGCTCTACATCTGTACAACTGCACCTCTACAGTCTGTTCTAAAGCATGTCTAGAGTGTTTTCTAATATTCATATACAGTCTGTTCTAATGCTCGCCTACAGTCTGAACTACTGCACCTCTCTATTCTATTCTTCTGCACATTGTCAGTCTCTTCTTCTGGGCGTTTACAGTCTGTTCTAATGATCCTCTACAGTCTGTTCTAAAGCCAATCTAGAGTGTGTACTACTGTTGCACTGAAGTCTGTACAAATGCACGTCCTAAAGTCACTTCTATTGTACGCCTATAGCTTGTTCTAATGCACATCTACAATCTGTTATAATGCAAGTCTACAGTCTGTACTACTGCTCCTCTACAGTCTGTTCTAATGCCAGTCTAGAGTCTGTACTACTTCTGCTCTGCAGTCTGTTTTACTGCAAGTCTACATTCAGTTCTACTGCACATCTACAGTCTGTTCTAATGCACAGCTACAGTCTGTTAAACTGCAAGTCTACAGTCTGTACTACTGCACCTCTACAGTCTGTTCTAAATCATGTCTACGGTCTTTTCTAATACTCATGTACAGTCTGATCTAATTAAAAGTCTCAACTACTGAAGCCTTACGGTCTATTCTTCTGCACATCGTCAGTCTGTTCTACTACACATCTACAGTCTGTTCTAATGGACATCTACAGTCTGTTCTAATGCACTTCTATAATCTGTTCTAATGCTCATCCACAGTCTGTTCTAATGCAGGTCTTTAGTCTGTACTACTGCACATGTTCTACTATGTTGTTCTACTGTTCTGTTCTACTCGACGCCTACAGTCTATTATAATGTTCGCCTACAGTCTGTTCAACTGCACGCCTACAGTCATTTCAACTGCACCTCAACAGTCTGTTCTAATTCCAGTTTACAGTCTGTACCTCTGCTCTACTGCAGTCTGTTCTACTGCACATCTACAGTCTGTTTTACTGCACATCTACAGTCTGTTCCAATGCACATCTACAGTCTGTTCTAATGCAAGTCTACAGTCTGTACTACTGCTCATCTACAGTCTGTTCTACTGCACGTCTACAGTATGTTCTAATGCCAGTTAACAGTCTGTACTACTGCTCTACTAAAGTCTGTTCTAATGAACATCTACAGTCTGTACTAATGCAAGTCAATAGTCTGTATTACTGCACCTCTACAATATGTTCTAAAGCATGTCTAGAGTGTTTTTTAATACTGGTATAGAGTCTGTTCTAATCCTCGTCTACAGTCTGAACTACTGCACTTCTACAGTCTTTTCTAAAGTATGTCTAGAGTGTTTTCTAATTCTCATATACAGTCTGTTCTAATGCTCGTCTACAGTATGTACTGCTGCATCTCTACAGTATATTCTTCTGCACATTGTCAGTCTGTTCTACTCGACGCTTACAGTTAGTTCTAATGCTCGCCTACAGTCAGTTCTACAGTTTGTTCTAATGCAAGTTTCTAGTCTGTTTTACTGCTCATCTATGGTCTGTTCTTTTGCACGCCTACAGTCTGTTCTGATAAACGCCTACAGTCTGTTCTACTGCACATCTACAGTCTGTTCTATAGCACATCTACTGTCTGTTCTAATGCAAGTCTACAGTTTGTACTACTGCTCATCTACAGTCTGTTCTACTGCACTTCTACAGTCTGTTCTGATAAACTTCTACAGTCTGTTTTACTACACATCTACAGTCTCTACTACTGCACTTCTAAAGTCTGTTCTAATGTATATCTTCAGTCTGTTCTAATTAAAGTCTATAGTCTGTACTACTGCTCATCTAAGGTCTGTTCTAGTGCAGGTCTACAGTCTGTTCTAATAAACGTCTACAGTCTGTTCTACTGCACATCTATAGTTTGATCTAATGCACATCTAAAGTCTTTTCTAATACAAGTCTACAGTCTGTACTACTGCTCATTTACAGTCTGTTCTACTGCACGCCTACAGTCTGTTCTGATAAACGTCTACAGTCTGTTCTACTACACATCTACAGTCTCTATTACTGCACTTCTAAAGTCTGTTCTAATGCACATCTACAGTCTATTCTACTGCTGCCTAGAGTCTGTACTACTGCATCTCTACAGTCTATTCTTCTGCACATTGTTAGTCTGTTCTACTGACGTTTACAGTCTGTTCTAATGCTCGTTTACAGTCATTTCTACAGTCTATTCTAATGTAAATCTATAGTTTCTTTTACTGCTCATCTACGATCTGTTCTTTTGCAGGTCTACAGTCTGTTCTTACAAACATCTAACGTCTGTTCTACTGCACATCTACAGTCTGTTCTAATGCACATCTACAGTCTGTTCTAATGCTAGTCTACAGTCAGTACGACTGCTCATCTACAGTCTGTTCTAAAGCATGTCTAGAGTGTATTCTAATACTCATATACAGTCTGTTCTAATGCTCACAACATTCTGAAATACTGCACCTTTTACAATCTGTTCTAAAGCATGTCTAGAGTGTTTTCTAATACTCATATAGAGTCTGTTCTAATGCTCGTCCACAGTCTGAACTACTGCACCTCTACAGTCTATTCTTCTGCACATTGTCAGTCTGTTCTACTGCACGTTTACAGTCTTTTCTACTGCGCATCTAGAGTCTCTTCTAATGCAGGTCTACAGTCTATACTACTGCACATCTACAATCTGTTCTATTGCTTGTCTACAGTCTGTTCTAATCCCCAATAAAAGTCTTTACTGTTCTACCTCTACAGTCTGTTCTACTGCATGGCTACAGTCTGTTCTAATAATTGTCTACAGTCTCTTCTACTGCACATCTAAAGTCTGTTCTAATGCACGCCATTAGTCTGTTCAAATGTTCGCCCACAATCTGTTCTAATGCAGTCCTGACCACACATCTATAGTCTGTTCTATTGCTCGAATATCGTCTGTTCTATTGCCCAATAACAGTATTTACTACTCGACCTCTACAGTTTGTTCTACTGTTCCTCTACAGTCTGTTCTAATGCCATTTTACTGTCTGTACTACTGCTCTACCGCAGTCTGTTCTACTGCATGTCTACAGTCTGTTTTACTGCACATCTACAGTCTGTTCTACTGCATATCTACAGTTTCTACTACTGCACTTCTAAAGTCTGTTCTAATGCACATCTACAGTCTATTCTACTGCAGGTCTACAGTCTGTACTACTGCACCTCTACAGTCTGTTCTAAAGCATGTCTAGAGTGTTTTCTAATACTCATATACAGTCTATTCTAATAATCGTCTACAGTCTGTACTAATGCACCTCTAAAGTCTATTCTTCTGAAGCACTGTGAGTCTGTTCTACTGCAAGTCTACAGTCTGTTCTAATAATTTCTACAGTCCGCTCTACTGCACGCCTACAGTCTTTTCTAATAATTATCGACATTCTGTACTACTGCACCTTACAGTCTTTTCTACTGCGCATCTACAATCTGTTCTAATACACGCCTATAGTCTGTTCAAATGCTCATCCACAGTCTGTTCTAATGCAATCTGTACGACCAGACATCTATTGTTCCTTTCTATTGCTTGAATATAGTCTGTTTTAATGCCCAATAACAGTCTTTACTACTCCAGCTCTACTGTTTGTTCTACTGATCCTCTACAGTATGTTCTACTGCATGTCTACAGTCTGTTCTAATGCACAGCTACAGTCTGTTCAACTAGAGGTCTACAGTCTGTTCTACTGCATGACTATACTCATTTTTAATAAACGTCTACAGTCTCTTCTACTAGACGCCTACAGTCTGTTCTAATAATTGTCAAGATTCTGTACAACTGCACCTCTACAGTCTCTTCTACTGCACATCTACAGTCTGTTTTAATGGTCCTCTATGATTGTGTATAGTCAGTTCTATTCTACAGTCTGTACTACTGCTGCTCTACAGTCTGTTCAACTGCACCTCCATAGTCTGTTCTATGCAAGTCTACATTCTAATCTACTTTCGCTTACACTCTGTTGTACTGCACGACTATAGTCTCTTTTATTAACGTTTACAGTCTGTTCTACTGCACATCTACAGTCTGTTCTATTTCAAGTCTACATTCTAAACTATTGTTCGGCTACAGTCTGTTCTACTGGACAACTAACCCTAACCCTAACAATGTGCAAAAGGATAGACTCTAGAGGTGCAGTAGTACATACTGTAGATGAGCAATAGAGCAGACTGTATATGAGTATTTGAAAACACTCTAGACATGCTTTAGAACAGACTGTAGATGTGCAGTAAAACAGACTCTAGACTTGCATTAGAACAGACAGTAGATGTACATTAGAACAAACTGTAGATGTGCAGTAAAACAGACTGTAGACGTGCAGTGGAAGAGACTGCAGAGAGCAGTAGTACAGACTGTAAACTGGCTTTAGAACTGACTGTAGACGAGCATTAGAACAGACTATAAACGCCCAGTAGAACAGACTGACAATATGCAGAAGAAAAGACTGTAGAGATGCAGTAGTACAGACTGTAGACGAACATTTGCACAGACTCTATATGAGTATTAGAAAACAGTCTAGACATGCTTTAGAACAGATTGTAGAGGTGCAGTAGTTCAGACTATAGACGAGCATTAGAACAGACTGTAATTGTGCAGTAGAAGAGACTGTAGAGGTGAAGTAGTACAGAATGTCGACAATTATTAGAAAAGACTGACAATGCTTCAGAAGAATAGACTTTAGAGATGCATTAGTACAGACTGTAAACAAGTATTAGAACAGACTGTATATGAGTATTAGAATAGATTGTAGACATGCTTTAGAAGAGACTGTAGAGGTGCAGTAGTACAGACTGTAGACAAACAGTAGTACAGATTATAGACTTGCATTAGAACAGACTGTAGATGTGCATTAGAATAGACTGTAGACGTACAATAGAAGTGACTGTAGAGGTGCAGTTGAACAGACTGTAGACGTGCAGTTGTACAGACTTCAGAGCAGCAGTCGACAGACTTTAGATTTGCTTTAGAACAGATTGTAGGCGAGCATTACAACAGACTGTAAACGTACAGTAGAAGAGACTGACAATGTGCAGAAGAATAGACTCTAGAGGTGCAGTAGTACAGACTGTATATTTGTATTAGAAAACACTCTAAACATGCTTTAGAACAAACTGTAGATGTGCAGTAAAACAGACTATAGACATGCAGTAGAAGAGACTGCAGTAGAGCAATAGTACAGACTGTAAACTGGCATTAGAAGAGACTGTAGAAGTGCAGTAGTACAGACTGTAGATGTGCAGTAGTACAGACTGTAGACGTATTAGATCAGACTGTAGACCTGCAGTAGAACAGACCGTAGATGAGCATTAGAATAGACTTTAGAAGTGCAGTAGTAAAGACTGTAGATGTACAGTAGAACATACTATAGACGTTTATAAGAAAAGACTGTACACATGCAGTAGAACAGACTGTAGATGAGCAAGAGTACAAACTGCAGAGCAGCAGTAGTAAAGACTCTAGACTAGCAATAGAACAGACTGTAGACCTGCACTAGAACAGAATGTAGAGGAGAAGTAGAACAAACTGTAGAGGTGGAGTAGTAAAGACTTTTATTGGGCATTAGAACAGACTGTATTCGAGCAATAGAACAGACTATAGATGTGCATTAGAACAGAATGCATTAGAACAGACTGTGGACGAGTATTGGAACAGACTATAGACGAGTTTTAGAACAGACTGTAAATGTCCAGTAAAACAGACTAACGATGCTGCAGAAGAATAGAATTTAAAAGTCCGTTAGTAGAGACTGTAGACGAGTATTAGAACAGACTGTATATGAGTATTAGAATAGACTGTAGACATGCTTTAGAACAGACTGTAGAGGTGCAGTAGTACAGACTGTGCACGAAAGGTAGTACAGACTGTTGACTTGCATTTGAACAGACTGTAGATGTACATTAGAACAGAATGTAGACATACAATAAAACAGACGTAGAGGTGCAGTTGAACAGACTATAGACATGCAGTTGAACAGACTTCACAGCAGCAGTAGAACAGACTCTAGACTGGCTTTAGAACAGACTGTAGACAAGCTTTAGAAATGACTGTAAACGTCCAGTAGAACAGACTGACAATGCGGAAGAAAAGACTCTAGAGGTGCTGTAGTACAGACTGTAGGTGAGCATTAGAACAGACTGTATATGAGTTTTACAAAACACTGTAGACATGCTTTAGAACAAACTGAAGAGGTGCAGTTGGGTAGACGAGCATTAGAACAGACTGTATATGAGTATTAGAAAACACTCTAGACATTCTTTAGAACAGACTGTAGAGGTGCAGTAATACAGACTGTAAACGAGCTATAGAACAGACTGTAGAAGTGCAGTAGTATAGACTGTAGATGAGCAGTAGAAAAGACTGTATACGCTTATTAGAACAGACTGTAGAAGTGCAGTAGAACAGACTGTAGACAAGCAGTGGTACAGACTCTAGACTTGCATTAGAACAGACTTTAGATGTGCATTAGAACAGACTGTAGATGTTCAGTAAAACAGAATGTAGACATGCAGTAGAACAGACTGCAGTACAGCAATAGTACAGACTGTAAACTGGCATTAGAACAGACTGTAGAGCTCCAGTTGAACATTCTGTAGACTTGCAGTTGAACAAACTTCAGAGCAGCAGTAGTACAGACTCTAGATTTGGCTTTAGAACTGACTGTAGACGAGCATTAGAGCAGACTGTAAACGCCCAGTAGAACAGACTGACAATGTGCAGAAGAACAGACTGTAGAGGTGCAGTAGTACAGAATGTAGACGAGCATTAGAACAGACTGTATTTGAGTATTAGAAAACACTGTAGGCATGCTTTAGAACAGACTATAGAGGTGCAGAAGTTCAGACTGTAGATGACCATTAGAACAGACTGTATATAAGTTTTAGAAAACACTCTAGACATGCTTTACAACAGACTGTAGAGGTGCAGTAATACAGACTGTAGACGAGCATTAAAAAGACTGTAGAAGTGCAGTAGTACAGACTGTAAATGTGCAGAACAGACTGTAGACGCTTTATTAAAACAGATTGTAGACGTGCAGTAGAACAGACCGTAGATGAGCGGTAGTACAGAATGTAGACTTGCATTAGAACAGACTGTAGATGTGCATTAGAACAGACTGTAGATGTGCAGTAAAACAGACTGTAGACATGCAGTAGAACAGACTGCAGTAGAGCAATAGTACAGATTGTAAACTGGCATTAGAACAGACTGTAGAGGTGCAGTTGAAAAGACTGTAGACTTGCAGTTAAACAGACTGTAGACAAGCAGTAGTATATACTGTAGACTTGCATTAGAACAGACTGTAGATGTGTATTAGAACAGACTGTAGACATACAATAGAAGAACCTGTAGAGATGCAGTTTAGCAGACTGTAGACATGCAGTTGTACAGACTTCAGTGCAGCAGCAGTACAGACTCTAGATTGGCTTTAGAACAGACTGTAGACGATCATTAGAACAGAATGTATTTAAGTATTAGAAAACACTGTAGACATGCTTTAGAACAGACAGTAGAGGTGCAGTTGTACAGACTGTAGATGAGCATTAGAACAGAATGTATTTAAGTATTAGAAAACACAGTAGACATGCTTTAGAACAGACAGTAGAGGTGCAGTTGTACAGACTGTAGATGTGCAGTAGAACAGACTGTAGACGTGCAGTAGAACAGACTATAAATGAGCATTAGAATAGACTTTAGAAGTGCAGTAGTACAGACTGTAGAAGTGCAGTAGAACAGACTATAGATGTGCAGTAGAACAGACTGAAGACGTTTATAAGAAAAGACTGTAGACGCAGTAGAACAGACTGTAGATGAGCAGTAGTACAGACTGTAGACTTGCATTAGAACAGACTGTAGACATGCATTAGAACAGACTATAGATGTGCAGTAGAACAAACTGTAGATGTGCAGTAGAACAGACTGACGATGTGCAAAAGAATAGACTGTAGAGGGCAGTAGTTGAGACTTTACACGAGCATTAGAACAAACAGTACATGAGTATTAGAAAAGACTGTAGACATGTTTTAGAACAGACAGTAGAGTTCCAGTAGTACAGACTCTAGACGACAATTAGAACAAACTGTAGATATGCAGTAGAAGAGACTGTAAAGGTGCAGTAGTACAGAAAGTTAACAATTATTAAAAGAGACTGTAGGAGTGCAGTAAAACAGACTCTAAACAATAATTAGAACAGACTGTAGACATCCAGTAGAACAGACTGTAGATGTGCATTAGAGGAGACTGTAGACGTTATTAAAAGAGACTATAGTCGCAGTAGAACAGACTGTAGTGGTGCAGTTGAACAGACTGTAGACGTGCAGTTAAACATACTTCAGAGCAGCAGTAGTACAGACTCTAGATTGGCTTTAGAACAGACTGTAGACGAGCATTAGAACAGACTGTAAACGTCCAGTAGAACAGACTGACAATGTGCAGAAGAATAGACTGTAGAGATGCAGTAGTACAGACTGTAGAAGCGCATTAGAACAGACTGTATATGAGTATTAGAAAACACTCTAGACATGCTTTAGAACAGATTGTAGAGGTGCAGTAGTTCAGACTATAGACAGCATTAGAACAGACTGTAGATGTGCAGTAGAAGAGACTGTATAGGTGCAGTAGTACAGACTGTCGACAATTATTAGAAAAGACTATAGACGTGCAGTAGAACGAGACTGTAGACAACACAGTATATGCTTCAGAAGAATTATAGAGATGCATTAGTACAGACTGTAAACAAGTATTAGAATAGACTATATATGAGTATTAGAAAGATTGTAGACATGCTTTAGAAGAGACTGTAGAGGTGCAGTAGTACAGACTGTAGAAGAGCAGTAGTACAGATTATAGACTTGCATTAGAACAGACAGTAGATGTGCATTAGAATAGACTGTAGACGACAATAGAAGTGACTGTAGAGGTGCAGTTGAACAGACAGTAGACGTGCAGTAGAAGAGACTGTAGATGTGTAGTAATATATATATATTAAAGACCTGCAAAAAAACAGACTGCAATTTAACAGACTTCAGAGCAGCAGTAGTACAGACTCTAGATTGGCTTTAGAACAGACTGTAGACGAGCTTTAGAACAGACTGTAAATGTCCAGTAGAACAGATTGACAATTAGAACAGATTGTAGATGTGCAGTTAAACAGACTATAGACATGCAGTAGAACAGACTGTAGACTTGCATCATTTACAGTCTGTACTACTGCTCTACTACAGTCTCGTCCACTGCACGCCTACAGTCTGTTTTACTGCACATCTACAGTCTCTTCTAATGTACATCTATTGTCTGTTCTAATGCAAACCTACAGTCTGTAATACTGCTCATCTACAGTCTGTTCTACTGCACGCCTACAGTCTGTTCTAATGCACATCTGCAGTCTGTTCTAATGTAAGTCTACAGTCTGTACTACTGCTCATCTACAGTCTGTTCTACTACACGTGTACAGTCTCTACTACTGCACTTTTAAAGTCTGTTCTAATGCAAATCTATAGTCTGTTTTACTGCTCATCTACGGTCTGTTCTACTGCAGGTCTACAGTCTGTTCTAATAAACGCCTCTTGTAGCAGATCAGCCTCCAGAACGCCACACGGATTATAACATTTGTTTAATCACTTACAGACCTCCAAACTGTTTCACTAAGGGTCTTCAAGATTAACAACTGTTGTTTCACCATCGGCCTCCAGAGACAGGCCGTGGATGTAAATCTTGAGAAGAAGACATGCTAACCCCGTTTTCTTTTAGATAAAAGGACACCAACGTGTTTTGCCAAGGACAGGAAACTTATTAATGACTTTGTTTTGCTTTTATAAGAATTGGAACTTCGTTCTACCCAGCACCGTGTCAAAGGTGACACATGGAACATCACAGACTGCTAGGCGCCATGTCCAAAAGCCGTAAATCCTGTAGATAAGGTGTCCATCCAGCTTTCTCGAGAACACTTTATTCTAATCCTGATTGACAGTTGAAAATGTCTTTGATCATAGTCGTCGGGCATGGTCAAACACTAACCTCTTTTGGTTTAACTGGACAAATGACTCTGCACTCAAGAAGGACATTTGGTGTTATTTCATTAAAGGACATTTTGTTATTTTATTACTTAGAAAGATTGTGAATGTACTAACAATTATACTGTTTGTTTCAGGATGCAGAGTTTTACAAGTCAACTAATTCCTTCCATTCCTACAGAGTTACGTTTTATGTTAATAAAATTTAATGAATATATGTTTTTATAATAAGTCTGACAAATGTTTCTTTGCATAATCCTGCAAGTACGAATGTGTTTGTGTGTTTTACGAAAACCAAGGAAAATAGGGTGAAACAAAGGAATGTTTAAGACTTAGTTTAAACATTTAAACTCCCCAAAGCAATGCCTTCCTCCGTAAGACACACCCCGTCCAAAAGTGTTAAAAGTGACCGCTGGTCAAAACACGCTCTCTCTGCACTACTCTCCGTCTCCTCTTCACTTCGCACTGGACCTCTTGTCCGCTCAGGGTCAGTAGGCCCTCGAACCTCTCACAAGCTCCGGACCTCGTGTAACGAGTAAATTTTCTTTGTACTTTAAAGCCTGCAAGTTTAGCTTGCCGCGATAAAGTTTCCTTCACACAGCTGTTCAAAGTAGCTTACTTCCTGCCAGCCTGCCAACAAAAGGAAGTTGCCTCGCTTTTATTTTTGAAGATTTCCTGCCTGCTAAAGAGTTAGCTTGACTAAAATCAAACTTTCTCGAGCAAGTTTAAGCCAGCAACACAGCCGCTAAACCTTCTCCAGTGGACTTCGCAATAACTTTGAAAGACTCAATTTTACTCGTGTACGACGCTGATGCTAAAAGGCTTGGCTAGTTGTGACAGTAACGAGACGCTTTTTGAATCTCCGGGCCCACGGCAGCCCCTCTGGAGAGTGGAAACAGCAGGCCATCCTGGAGGCGATAAACGTCACGGTTGCGACAGGGTTCCGGACAACCTCTAGACCTCGCCGCTAAGATCTGAGACCAATCACGACCCCAGGGTGAGTCTAAATGTTAGTTACACAAGTTTGGCGTCTAACTGTCTAAACATAACAGCCTTGGCCTCAGAAACCGTCATCGAACCCCTTTAAGCGCTCCGTAACAGCCCCTCATCTAATAATAGAGTTAATAATCAATAGGCCTACTTTCTTTTGTTTCACAAAATCCTCTGAAAGTAAAGTGTTTTATCGTTCTTTGATTTACCCATTCATGTGTCAATAATTATCCCTTTGTGTCATTTCCTGTCATTATTCACTGTTTAAATTTTTATAATCTTTAATAAAACCCCATAAAGACATTTACTGTTTCAATGTTTAATTCATTAATTTTCAAAACGAGAAGAATTTACTTCCTTTAGATTAATGAGACTAGACTAAACAGTTTCTCTGGATCTGTTCAAAACTAGAGTGGTGCCCGAAAGAAATTAATATTTTGATAAGCAAAATATTAATTATTAATTTTCATAATTAATATTCATATTAATTATTAATTAATAAGACCATATTCCTACAGTCTACAGTCTGTTCTTCTGCACATCTACAGTCTGTTCTAACTGCACATCCACAGTCTGTTCTAATGTAAGTCTACAATCTGTACTACTGCTCATCTATACTCTGTTCTACTGCACGTCTACAGTCTGTTCTTATAAACGTCTACAGTCTGTTATACTACACATCTACAGTCTCTACTATTGCACTTCTAAAGTCTGTTCTAATGCACATCTACAGTCTGTTCTAATGCTCGTCCACAGTCTGTACTACTGCATCTCTAGAGTCTATTCTTCTGCACATTGTCAGTCTCTTCTACTGGACGTTTACAGTCTGTTCTAATGCTCGTCTACAGTCTTTACACGAGCATTAGAACAGACTGTACATGAGTATTAGAAAAGACTGTAGACATGCTTTAGAACAGAGTGTAGAGGTCCAGTAGTACAGACTCTAGACGACCATTAGAACAAACTGTAGATGTGCAGTAGAGACTTTAGAAGTACAGTAGTACAGAAAGTTGACAATTATTAAAAGAGACTGTAGACGTGCAGTAGAACAGACTCTAGACAATTATTAGAACAGACTGTAGACATCCAGTAGAACAGAATGTAGATGTGCATTAGAGGAGACAGTAGACGTTTATTAAAACAGACTATAGTCGTGCAGTAGAAAAGACTGTAGAAGTACAATAGAACAGAATGTAGAGGTGCAGTTGAAGAGACTGTAGACATGCAGTTGAACATACTTCAGAGCAGCAGTAGTACAGACTCTAGATTGGCTTTAGAACAGACTGTAGACGAGCATTAGAACAGACTGTAAACGTCCAGTAGAACAGACTGACAATGTGCAGAAGAATAGACTGTAGAGATGCACTAGTACAGACTGTAAACGCATTAGAACAGACTGTATATGAGTATTAGAAAACACTCTAGACATGCTTTAGAACAGACTGTAGAGGTGCAGTAGTTCAGACTATAGACTAGCATTAGAACAGACTATATATGAGTATTAGAAAATACTCTAGACATGCTTTAGAACAGACTGTAGAGGTGCAGTTGTTCAGACTATAGACGAGCATTAGAACAGACTGTAGATGTGCAGTAGAAGAGACTGTAGAGCTGCAGTATTATAGACTGTCGACAATTATTAGAAAGGACTGTAGACGTGCAGTAGAACGGACTGTAGACAATTATTAGAACAGACTGTAGACTTGCAGTAGAACAGACTGTAGATGTGCATTAGAACAGACTGTAGATGTACAATAGAACAGACTGTAGAGGTGCAGTTCAACAGACTGTAGACGTGCAGTTGAACAGTCTTCAGAGCAGCAGTAGTACAGACTCTAGATTGGCTGTAGAACAGACTGTAGACGATCATTAGAATAGACTGTAAACGTCTAGTAGAACAGACTGTCAATGTGCAGAATAATAGATTCTAGAGGTGCAGTAGTACAGACTGTAGATGAGCATTAGATCAGACTGTATATGAGTATTAGAAAACACTGTAGACATGCTTTAGAACAGACTGTAGAGGTCTAGTTGTACAAACTGTAGACGAGCATTAGAACAGACTGTAGAGGAACAGTAGAACAAACTGTAGAGGTCGAGTAGTAAAGACTGTTATTGGGTAATAGAACAAACGATATTCGAGCAATAGAACAGACTATAGATGTGCAGTAGTATAGACTGTAAGAAGCAGTAGTACAGAATGTAGACAATTATTAGAACAGACAGAAGACGTGCAGTAGAAAAGACTGTAGACGAGCATTAGAACAGACTGTAAACGCCCAGTAGAACAGACTGACGATGTGCAAGAATAGACTGTAGTGGTGCAGTAGTACAGACTGTAGACGAGCATTAGAACAGACTGTATATGAGTATTAGAAAACACTGTAGACATGCTTTACAACAGACTGTAGAGGTGCAGTAGTTGACTGTAGATGAGCATTAGAACAGACTGTATATGAGTTTTAGAAAACACTAATAGAAATGCTTTACAACAGACTGTAGAGGTGCAGTAGAACAGACTGTAGACGTGCAGTAGAACAGACTGTAGTTGAGCAGTAGTACATACTGTATACTTGCATAGGAACAGACTGTATATGTGCATTAGAACAGACTGTAGATGTGCAGTAAAACAGACTGTAGACTTGCAATAGAGCAGACTGAAGACGTGCAGTAGAACAGACTTAAGATGCGCTGTAGAACAGACTGTAAACATGCAGTAGAACAGACTGTAGACATGCATTAGAAAAGACTGTAGATGTGCATTAGAACAGACTGTAGATGTGCAGTAAAACAGACCGTAGTTATGCAGTAGAACAGACTGCATTAGAGCAATAGTACAGACTGTAAACTGGCATTAGAACAGACTGTAGAGGTGCAGTTGTACAGACTGTAGATGTGCAGTAAAACAAACTGTAGATGAGCAGTAGTACAGACTGTAGACTTGCATTAGAACAGACTGTAGATGTCAAGTTCTGTGTGTTTTTAACTGACTACAGCTCTGCCCAAACTTGAAAACTGCTTTATCTCTGATGAATGCAAAGGACAACTCAAAACTGTTCTTTCTTTTTTCTTTTTTTTTTCCTAAAGATGATCGGGGTGGAACAGAATAGGTTGATAACCTTTAAAATACACAAACCAAAGCAGAAATTAGTTGCAAATAAATCACAAATAACTCAATACCACTTCTTCAAATAGTAAATGTCAAACCAAACAGTCATTTTAATTAACCTATGGTCTCTAATTAAACTTATATAATTTAAACAATACACATGCTTAGAGTAATGTTCACATAAAGTATTCACTATTTGATTTACATTTACATTTACATTTATTCATTTGGCAGACGCTTTTATCCAAAGCGACTTACATTGTTCTACAGTAATTACCAGTGTTACAGACACTGGAGGCAAGGTGGGTTAAGCGTCTTGCCCAAGGACACAACGACAGTATGAACTGTGAGGAGAGCGGGAATCGAACCAACTACCTTCGGGTTGAAAGACGACTTCTCAACCCACTGAGCTACTGCCGATTTAAATTGGACATTACAACCAAGCAAACAAAATCATACAAAAGTCTTAACTCAACACAAACAAACACACAGTCCACTTTTGTCCTACCAGTTGTGTCCTTGGATAATCAGGAGCTGTGGTCAAAGTTTCTTTTTCCTCAGGAACAAGTGAGATGGCCAACTGAGCTTTTACCAAACATTTCAACTGCCATGCACTCTGTGTGTGCTGGTAATTATGGTCCCAAGAGCACTTCCTGGAAGTTGGTTCCATAACCTTTTGATGCGTGGTTGCTCCTGCAGTTTGGGAGTGCTCTTAGTAATTTGAGTAAAAATAGGCTGAGTGCTCAGGACAACTTGTACCTTGAATTGACATAACAGTAGATGTGCAGTAAAACAGACTGTAAACGTGCAGTAGAACAGACTGCAGTAGAGCAGAGGTACAGACTGTAAACTGGCATTAGAACAGACTGTTGAGATGCAGTTGAACAGACAGTAGACGTGCAGTTGAACAGACTGTAGATGTGCATTGGAACAGACTAAAGACGTACAATAAGAACAGACTGTAGACGAGCAGTAGAACACACTAAAGACCTGCATTAGAACAGACGGTGGACGAGCATTAGAACAGACTGTAAAGTCCAGTAGAACAGACTAACAATTAGAACAGATGTGCAGAAAAACAGACTGTAGACGTGCAGTAAAATAAACTGCAGTAGAGCAGTAGTAAAGACTGTAAACTGGCATTAGAACAGACTGTAGACATGCAGTAGAACAGACTGTAGATGTGCAGTAGAACAAACTGTTGAGGTGCAGTAATACAGACTGCAAACGAGCATTATACAGACTGTAGAAGTGCAGTAGTACAGACTGTAGATGCAGTAGAACAGAATGTAGACGTTTATTAGAACAGACTGTATACCTGCAGTCGGACAGACTGTAGATGTGCTTTAGAAAAGACTGTAGACGTTTATTAAAAATAGACTATAGTCGCAGTAGAACAGACTGTAGACGTGCAATAGAACAGACTGTAGAGGTGCAGTTGAACAGACTGTAGATGTGCATTAGAACAGACTGTAGATGTGCATTAGAAGAGACTGTAGACAATTATTAAAATAGACAATAGTTGTGCAGTAGAACAGACTGTAGACAAGCATTAGAAATTACTGTAAACGTCCAGTAGAACAGACAATGTGCAGAAGAATAGACTCTAGAGGTGCATTACTACAGACTGTAGATGAGCATTAGAACATACTCTATATGAGTATTAGAAAACACTGTAGAAATGCTTTAGAACAGACTGTAGAGATGCAGTTGTATAGATTGTAGACAAGCATTAAAACAGACTGTAGAAGTGCAGTACTTCAGACTGTAGATGTGCAGTAGAAAAGACTATTGAGGTGCAGTAGTACAGAATGTCGACATTTATTATTGCCCTCTACTGTCTCTTCTAATGCTCGTCTACTGTCTGTATTACTGCACCTCTACAGTCTGTACTAAAGCACATCTACAGTCTGTTCTAATGCTCGTCCACAGTCTATTCTTATGCAGGTCTTTAGTCTTTACTACTGCACATCTACAGTCTGTTCTAATGGACGCCTACATTCTGTTCTAATGCTCATCTACAGTCTGTTCTATTGTACGTCCTACAGTCTTTTCTACTGCACATCAACAGTCTGTTCTAATGCTCATCTACAGTCTGTACAACTGCACCTCTACAGTCTGTTCTATTGTACGTCTACAGTCTTTTCTACTGCACATCAACAGTCTGTTCTAATGCTCATCTACAGTCTGTATAACTGCACCTCTACAGTCTGTTCTACTGCATGTCTACAGTCTGATCTAATGCCATTTTACAGTCTGTACTATTGCTCTACTGCACTCTATTCTACAGCATGTCTACAGTCATTTTTACTGCACATCTACAATCTGTTCTAATTGTCAGTCTGTTATACAATCTACAGTCTGTACTAATTCTGCTCTGAAGTCTGTTCAACTGCACGCCTACAGTCTG
>JALDNG010004186.1:0-20658 GCA_024349245.1 Neodontobutis hainanensis | reverse complement strand
TTTGGCGGTTGCAAAAGACTTTCGCCTGATATTATCAATAGCAATAAAATAAAAATGGTGCAGCTGATTTCAAGATTGGAAAACCTTTCTGCAGTTTTTGTGCCTTGGAGGATCTAGCATGTCTTGTGGACCTTATTATTTTACTGGCTTTTGTACCCTGGACCTTTGCAAACAGAAAGAGCACTTTTAATTAATAATTTTATTACTTCTCATAGCTTGGATTTACTGTCTTTGTGAAACTTGGCTTAGGCCTAATGTATTTCTGCTACTAAATGAAGATTCTTCCCCAATTGTGCGTATGCATTGGTAGGTCGCACGTCGAAACAGGAAGGCGGGGTTGAAGCCTAAAATAAAGCTGCATTTTGCTTTACACGTGCATCACAGCTGAAATTTAACTCATTCGAAGTGTTACTCATCAAACAAATTTCTTATCAAATAAACTTAATTTAAGCCATTTTATTTAGGTGTTGGTACCAGTATAATAACTTTAACAGAGATATTGTTGTGATTGGAGGTCACAGAACAATATGTACTGATGTGAGAGAGAGAGTGTAGCAATTAGAAGACTGTATTAGACAAGAAATGGACAACATTCCAATTCCTAAACTTGAGCAACTTGTCTCCTTAGTCCCCAGATGTTTGCAGACTGTTATAAAAGAGGGGATGCCACACAGTTGTAAAGTGGGCCTTGTCCCAATTTTTATTGAGATGTCTTGATGCCATGAAATTTAAAATCAACTTTTTTTCTTAAAATGATACATTTTGAGTTTAAACATTTGGTATGTCATCTGTTTTCTGAATAAAATATTGAAATTTAAAATTACCACATCATTGCATTCTGTTTTTATTTATGTTTTGTACAGTGTCAACTTTTTTTGGAAATCAGGTTTGTACTCATTAACGTGTGTAACACTACTGACATCATGCGTCTAGAGGCTTCATTTCAATAACATCATGGATATCTGAAAACGTCCTCCATCTAAACTTTGATAACACGGAGCTCTTATTCATTGAGTCATTGGCACAAGTTCAACAGTCTTAATGTCTTTATCGACAACTGTGTGTTGGAGCAAGGCAATACTTTGAGGAACGCGTCATTTCAGGACCCACATTATCTATACTGCTGTAGTTGATTAGTGAGTTCACTAAAATGGGGCTTTTTTTCACTTGAGAAATGTCTAAAAATTTTGCTCCCGTCTCTCTTCAACTTATACTGAAATTCTTTTTCATGCCTTGGTCACATCTAGGCTGGACTATTGCAATGCATTCTCTGGATTGCTGAGGAAAAGTACCGCAGACTACAAATGGTCTAAAATACAGCTACGATACTTAAGACCAGGAAGTCCGATCACATTACTCCATTCCTGGCTTCATTACACTGGCACTCATGTGCCAGTACACATTACACTCCTGTTAACATTAAATCCTTTTTGGTCACGCGCACTCTTACCTATCTGACCTCATCACCCGGGGTTTACTGGTGAGGAAAGGATGGACCGAGAGAATTACAGACAGACAGAATTACAGTGCAGCTTCTGCAGTAATGCAGTTGATGTATCAACCTGTTGTAGTAAAGAAGGATCTGAGTTGCAGGGCTAAGCTCTCAATTTACCAGTCAAGCTATGTTCATACCCTCACCTTTGGTCATTAGTTGTGGGTCATGACCGAAAGGACAAGATTCCAGATACAGGTGTTCAAAATGAGCTATCTCTAGAGTGGCTGGGCGCTCCCTTAAAGAAAGGGTAAGGGGCTCTGCCACTCAGGAGGAGCTTAGAGTAGAGCCATTGCTCCTCCACATCGAGAAGAGCCAGCTGAGGTGGCTCGGGTATCTGTTCCGGATGCCTCCTGTTCTGGGCATGTCCCACCAGGAGGAGACCCCGGGCAAGACCAAGGACACACTGGAAGGACAATGTCTTTTGGATTGGAGAGGGAAGTCTGGCTGTCTCTACTTAGACTGCTGCACCCATGACCCGGCCCTAGATAACCGGTAGAAGATGGATGGATGTCAATAAAGCCATCTCAGAATTCTTTAACACAAAAAGTAAAGACGGGGGGTGGGGAAAGGAGGCCCTTACTAGCACACACACTCACACCCTCCGCAAAGGCAAAAACACAGCTTTAGAAAAACAACCAACAGATGCACTCTGCCGTGCATGTTGCGGAACACAAAGTCACAAAGCTTTGGCAGAGCTGCTACAAAATCAAAGTCTCCAAGGCCAGTTGCGGAATACTCACTGACAAACATCACATTCCCTTCTGATCAGCACATAACTCGACATGCCTAACTACACTTGCCACAGCAGCAGATGAAAAATGATAATGATTTTTGTGACTCAAAACAGTGTTTTCTTAACATAGATTTCATGGTTTGATGAAACCGTTCTAGAGCCCCTTGGCTTTCAGGATGGTAAGGAGTGGAAGTCACATGAGTAATTCCCAAACAATTAAGAGCATGTGCAAAGGCTTTGGACTTAAAGTTTGTGCCTTGGTCGGATTGAATTACTTTTGGCAAACCAAAGATGGAAAAGAACTTTACCAGAGCCGTAATGATGACTTGAGATGTTATCTTCCTCAGTGGGATGGCTTCTGGATACCTGATGGAAGCACACATAATGGTAAGAAGAAACTGATTTCCACTTTTAGTCTTTGGCAATGGACCCACACAATCAACAATGACTTTTGCAAAAGGCTTACCCATCACTGGTATGAGACAGAGAGGTGCAGCAGGAATCACCTGATTGGGCTTTCCTGTCACTTGACAAACATGATATGTTCGACAGTATTGAACAACATCCAACTTGAGTCCGGGCCAGAAGAAATGTTTAAGGACTCCGTTATAAGTTTTTGTGACCCCCATGTGTCCTGACTAGGGGTGGTCATGGGCTAAGGACAGGACTTGATGTCGATAGACAGTAGGAACTACAACTTGATAAGAGACCCCCTCATCCTCAGAGACATTGCTGGTCCAACGCCGCATGAGAGGTCCATCATCTAATATATATGTCACTTTGTTGCGCTGGGCCTCTTCCTGGCATAGAACTGAGGAGAAACATTTTGAAAGGGTATCGTCACCTTTTTGTGCCGGGATGAAATTGCTTCTGGTGGCAGGCAGTGTGGTAGCCTCCAGAGCAGCAGGGGACTGGACCTCTGGTTTACCAGTTGTCTCCTTTCAGTTTCCTTCTGTATTCAAAAAGGTATGAGACAAGGTCTCACCATACTGAGACTTTACCTCCGGCAAGATCATTACCAAGAATGAAGTCAATACCTTTGATCTGCAGAGCAGGAAGGACAGCCACCTTAAAGAAACCTTTAACCAAGGAGAAGCAACTTAGCAGCAGAAGCCTACAGAACTGTGTAAGTGTATTTGATTCTTGTCATTTTTGAGCTTAGTGCCGTGTTATTGCTGAGAAAACCGCTCTGTGCATTACTACGACTTTGTCACGTGGTGCACCGGCGTTCACTCTCACCTGCTCGTCGCCTGGTTTCGTTTGAGTTGTTTACGGCCTTTTGGAGGCGTGACCAAACGCCAGCAGCGCTCTGCTATTTAATCCGTGGTTTAGTCGAAGTCAGTAGGAGAAGCAACTTAGCAGCAGAAGCCTACAGAACTGTGTAAGTGTATTTGATTCTTGTCATTTTTGAGCTTAGTGCCGTGTTATTGCTGAGAAAACCGCTCTGTGCATTACTACGACTTTGTCACGTGGTGCACCGGCGTTCACTCTCACCTGCTCGCCGCCTGGTTTCGTTTGAATTGTTTACGGCCTTTTGGAGGCGTGACCTGCTGAATTCAATTCTTGAATCAGACGGGTATATAAGTGTGAAACACCGCGGCAGCGGTCACGGCAGCCATCATCGCGTTGAAGACCTAAGAGAGTAAAGACCATCGACTCTACCTGCACTCGACTCCACCGAGCAGGGCACCTGAGTATTGCACTTTTTGTACCAATTGTTTGCACTTATAACTTACTCTTCATACTTTACTCTCTACTTGTCTATTGTCTTTTCTGCTCCTCTTCAATGTGTTTTCAAATTCCTACTGTCATTTCTACACGGACATTTACATCTGTTTTACGCAAAAGGAGATGCAACCATAACAATCTGCATGTTATATCACCATCCATAACTGCCTCTTCTACTTTCTCAATAGGCTTGTGGAACTGTCAGTCTGCTGTGAACAAAGCTGATTTCATTTCAGCTTTTGTTCAACATTTTGGTCTTTCAGTTGTAGCACTTACAGAAACATGGATCAAACCAGAGGACTCTGCCACTCTCGCTGCCCTCTCCCATAATCACACTTTCTCTAACAGTCCTTGCCTCACAGGAAGGGGTGGAGGGACCGGATTACTTATACCTACTGACTGGAAGTTCAAACAGCTAGCACCCTTGTGTGACAACAGCTCCTTCGAGTTCCATGCTGTTACCATCACCCACCCTGTTAAAAGTCACTTTGTAGTTATCTATCGACCCCCAGGTCAGCTTGGACATTTCTTGGAGGAGTTGGACGTGCTTCTTTCATCCTTCCCTGAGGATGGTACTCCTCTGGTGGTATTAGGAGACTTCAACATCCACCTTGGAAAGCCACAGGCTGCTAATTTCAATAACCTAACTGCATCATTTGACCTCAAGCAGGTCTCCACATCAGCAACTCACAAGTCTGGTAACCAACTAGATCTTATCTACATAAGGTACTGCTCCGCTCGGCACACACGGGTCATGCCTCTGCACACTTCGGATCATTTCTTCGTAACTCTTGACCTCGATCTAACTTCTCCAGACACTGCAACAGTTTTACCGCTGGTCACTTTCCGACGTTATCTGCGTTCACTCAGTCCCTCCCGCTTTTCCTCTGCCGTCTCTTCTGCGCTTCCCCCTCTTGAGGAGCTCTCGCTTTTAAACACCAACATTGCCACTGACACACTGTGCTCCACGCTTACATCCTGCTTGGACAACTTATGCCCTCCTATATCCAGACCAGCTCGTACATCCTCGTCTGCCCCCTGGTTATCCGATGTTCTACGTGAGCATCGCACCAGCCTCCAGTCAGCTGAGAGAAAATGGCGCAAGTCAAAAGATCTCACTGACCTCTCTATCTACCAGTCTCTCCTCTCTAATTTCTCTGCTGATGTCACTTCTGCAAAAACTGACTACTACCATTCTAAGTTAATCAACTCACCTGACTCACGCACTCTCTTTAAAACCTTCTCTGCCCTCCTTTGTCCGCCTGCTCCCCCTCCTTCATCAGAGTTAACAGCTGATGATTTTGCGTCTTTCTTTGTAAAGAAAACAACTGCCATCAGCAGTCAGTTTTCTGCGCCAGCACCTGTTGAACTCTTTCACGGCCCTTATACGCGTTTGCTCCCGTCTTTTTCTCCTCTAACTGAAGCGGACGTTTCCAAGGTCATTAGTTCTAACCACCCTACCACCTGCCCGCTAGATCCCATCCCCACACATCTCCTTCAGGCCATCTCTCCATCTGTCGTGCCTGCTCTCACCCACATCATCAACTCATCTCTGTCCACTGGGTCATTCCCACAGCTTTCAAAGAGGCCCACATCACACCACTACTGAAGAAACCCACTCTCAACCCTTCACTGTTAGAAAACTACAGACCGGTTTCCCTCCTTCCCTTTACTGCCCAAACTCTGGAGCGAGTTGTGTTTAACCAGCTCTCCTCCTTTCTCACAGGGAACAACCTCCTGGACCAGAACCAGTCTGGGTTCAAGAGCGGACATTCCACCGAAACTGCACTGCTCTCAGTCATCGAAGCCCTGAGACTGGCAAAGGCAACATCCAAGTCATCTGTCCTCATCTTACTGGATCTGTCTGCTGCCTTTGACACCGTTAACCATCACATCCTCTTGTCTTCTCTCAGTGCGATGGGTGTCTCTGGAATGGCATTGCAATGGTTCAAGTCTTACCTCTCGGGTAGGTCATTCAGAGTATCCTGGAGAGACGAGGTCTCTGAGCCCCAACATCTTAATACAGGGGTGCCTCAGGGCTCAGTGCTTGGACCGCTACTCTTTTCCATTCACATGACATCTCTTGGCTCTGTCATTCAGAAGCATGGCTTTTCCTATCACTGCTGCAGATGACACTCAACTCCACTTGTCATTTCAACCTGATGATCCGACGGTCTCTGCTCGTGTCTCGGCGTGCCTGAGTGACATCTCACTTTGGATGAAGGACCATCACCTGCAGCCGAACCTTGGAAAAACAGAACTGCTAGTGATTCCTGCCAACCCAAAGACCCGCCACAACCTCTCCATTCAACTAGGCTCATCAACCATTACACCGTCCAGCACTGCCAGAAATCTGGGAGTGGTAATTGATGATCAACTAAACTTCACAAGTCATGTTGCCAGCACCACCAGGTCCTGTAGAGTCATCCTCTACAGACCTTTCCTATCGGAGCACTCTACGCAAATCCTAGTTCAGGCTCTTGTCTTGTCCAAACTGGATTATTGCAATGCTCTTCTGGCTGGACTCCCTGCCTGCACAACCAAACCTCTGCAGCTCATCCAGAATGCAGCAGCAAGAGTGGTCTTTAAAGAACCAAAGAGAGCACACGTAACTCCTCTCCTCATTAGGTTACATTGGCTCCCGGTTGAGGCACGCATTAAGTTCAAAGCTATGCTCTTGGCCTACAAGACCACCACTGGCTCCGCCCCCTCATATCTTCACTCACTAACACAGACCTATGTTCCTACCAGATCCCTGCGATCTGCAAATGAACAACGTCTGGTTGTACCATCCCAAAAAGGAAAAAAATCACTCTCGCGTACTTTCTCTGGATCTGTTCCACATTGGTGGAATGATCTACCTGCTGCTACAAGATCAGCAGATTCTGTAGACATCTTTAAAAAACGCTTGAAAACATATCTCTTTGTATGTCAACACCTGACTGACAAAACTGAATTCTTAACTTCCTTTCTATCAATTCCTTCTTTAAAAAAAAAAAAAAAAAAAAAAAAATTTCTTATCCTTAGCTTTGTATGCTGTGCCAGGTTTTAACTGACTAGTTGTTGGTGCACTTATGCTTTTTGTTACCTTGTGTTGTTGAAATTGCTTCCATTGTTTTCCTCACTTGTAAGTCTCTTTGGATAAAAGCGTCTGCTAAATGACTAAATGTAAATGTAAATGTAAGTCAGACTGTAAATAAACATTATGCAGATATGAATCTCATTCCTACTCCCTGAACAATGGCACTAGAATGACACGAAGAATTATCTGACAGTGGAAGTATGCCTACTCTGATAATGGACAGAGAACCTCCAGTATCACGCAAAATGTTTACTGGATATTGATGTTTTGGGTCTCCTGTGGTTGAGACAAAACCGTTTGAAATGAAGGGTTTAAAAGAAGAATCAGGCTCAGAGATGAGACTGTGTGAAATCTCCAATGTTGAACATGGCATCTTGTTTACCAATCCAACACCTTTTGGTTGTGACTGTTTGCGTTTTAAAGTAATACAATCTGCAATTATATGCCCTTTTTAGTGGCAATAATAGCACTCACACTGCTCACTTGGAGGGGATTGGGGTGACCGTTGTCCAAACATTATCCGATCAGGACCGGAGCTCACGAGGTGTGCAACTCGGTCTGCTTATGAAGAAGACAAAGACATTTTTGTGAGTTAACACAAACTCATCGGCCAAGACAGCTGCTTTAGACAAAGAAGACACCTTCTGTTCATTCAAAAGATTACCATCTTCTCTGGTAGTGCATTTCTGAAGTCTTCTAGCAGTATCAGTTGCCTCAGGGATTCAAAATTGTTCTTCACATCATTACCGGCACACTATTTATCAAAGAGGAGCCCATTTTCTCTTGCAAACTCCATAAATGTTTGTCCACTGGTCTTCTTGTGATTTCTAAATTTCTGCCTGTAGGCCTCTGGAACAAGTTGATAGGCCCGCAGAACAGATTCTTTTAGTACCTCATAGTCCAGACTATCTTTAAGTGAAAGAGAAGACACCACCTCTTGGGCCTTACCAATTAGTTTGCACTGAAGAAGTATAGGCCACATCTCTTTAGGTAGTGTTAAGAGCAGTACCAATTCTCTCAAATGCACCAAAATAAGAATCAACTTCTGTCTCACGAAATATTGGTACTAAAGCAATGTTTTTACTGACCTCAAAACCTTGTATACCAGAAGTTGATTGAGAAGGAGAGTTTTCAGACTTCTGTACTGTGTCCCTTTGAAGTAGGACTCTCAATTCTTCAATTTCCAGTTCTCTTAACCTAATTTCCTTATTAGCCTGGATCTGTAGTTTCTGAATTTGTAATTGAAGGTCACACTCAGCTTTACGCACCTTTTCTCTCTCTTCTACCTCCAGCTGGAGACGGGCAAGACGAAGCTTCAGCTTGGCACCAGTGCTAGCGCCAACTCCATGTGCTTCTGGGGAGAAAGGCTCAAAACGAGGCAAAGTTGCAGGAGGAACCTCCCTTTCCTCTCGAGTCTCTATAGGAGTGGTAATGCCAACTACCTCTGTCTTAGCATTAGTTTCTAGTTTCTGGTTTAAGAGATTGTTTATAAACAGGAATGTTACAGTGTGCTGCAATACACAACAATTCATCCTTACGACACTTCTCTAAGTTTTCAACACACCGACTGTCAATAAAATCCTGCAAAACAAACGCCAATTTCTTCTCTCACGCTCTCTTGTTGTTATGTCTTTAGTTAATGAAGACAAGTTAATACAAGACAAACAGAGAGTCAAGGTCATAGAGTTTTGGTGTTTGGCTTTTATTGGCGTCCAAACACATACAAAGATAAAACACCCAAACAAAGTGGAGGGAGGAAGGCTGTAGGGTTGGGCCAAATCAAAGAACCAAATATAACAAAACCGAGCCTAACTGAATAACTACTTAGAAATAAAAAGGCCTGGACTAACTGAACTAAAGAAGGTCTTTACACAAAACATACAGGGGTGGCACCAACCAATTAACCTAGTGAGATTAACCAGAAATTCAATACACAGGGTACCCACTTACCTGCCAACCTCCCAACCAACAACAAGGCATTTACAAATACGAGAGAGAGAGAGCAAGAGAGAGAGAGAGAGAGAGACTCATGGAGCTTCCTTTTTAAATCCTGAGACAGGCACTGATTGGCTGCTGCAGGTGGTGAGTTATCCAATCCGGGTGTGGAACAGGTTCCACTCACAGCACCTGAGAGCAGAGAGGGGAGGAGAACAGACAGGAGCAGAGAGGCACAGACAAATCTTCCTTGCATGTAACAGTCAGGAATGATGCCAACAACATATACACATTAAAATTTAGTAACTAGTGGGCTTTTTAAACCATGTCAATACTTCTATTGAAGTCTACACTTCTACACAGGTTTTTAACATAGTGGGCCCATGCCTCCTCTTGTTCATAAACAGCTGCCTCAGTTCAGTTTCTGTACCAACTGTGTTCAAGCACGCTGTGGTCAGGCCTCTTCTAAAAAATATAAAAAAACGTAATTCTACTGTTTTGTCAAATTTTTTTACCTGTGTCCAATTTACCTTTCCTATCCAAGGTTTTAGAGTAGATAGTTTTCTTTCAGTTACATTCTTTTCTGGAGAACATATTGTAATATCTTTCCAGTCTGGTTTCAGGACATGACACAGCACTCGGCTCTCCTCAAAATACAGAATAACATTCTCTTGTCCATTGAAGTGAGAAAGCCAGTGCTGCTCATAATGCTGGATCTTACTGCAGTATTTGACACCGTGGACCACTCAGTCCTCCTGACACGTCTGGAAAAACAGGTTGGGCTTAAGGGACCAGTGCTGCAGTTGTTTAGGTCGTATTTAACAGATAGGAGTTTCTCTGTTAGGACATCTCCTCCTCTGCCCCCTTGACCTCTGGTGTGCCACAGGGTACCATTTTTGTGCCCGTTTTATTTTCTTTGTATATGTTGCCTTTAGTGCAGTATGTCCTTTCACGCAGACTACTTGCAGGTTTACCTACCGGCTGTCCCTGCTAGAACAGGTGTTTAGATCACATCAAATTGTGTCATTCTCAGAACTTTCTGTTTGAATGAGGATAAAACTGAATGCTTTGTGTTTGGCTCGCCCAACCTGCCCAGTGTTTCAGCTCCTGGTCCTGTTGCTTTCGTGCCTACTTTAACCATGTGGTCAAAAATTTGTGTGTGAAACTAGACAGCAGTCTAAAATTTGATGAGGTGGCAGTAGCTCAGTGGGTAGAGCAGTCGTCCTTCAACCAGAAGGTAGGCGGTTCGATTCCCACTCTCCCCACAGTTCATACTGTCATTGTGTCCTTGGGCAAGACACTTAACCCACCTTGCCTCCAGTGGCTGTAACACTGGTAATTACTGTAGAACAATGTAAGTCGCTTTGGATAAAAGCGTCAGCTAAATGAATAAATGTAAATGTAAATGTAAATGATAAACAAATAGATTCTTTGGTTAGGGCAAGCTTTTGACATCTTCGCTTCCAATCAAAGGTTAAACCCTTCTAAAGTTGTGCTGACCTGGAGAAAGCTATTAATGCTTTTATTAGCTCTTGCATAGTTTACTGCAGTACGCTCTATGTGGGAGTTAACCAAACTAGACTTCACCGTTTACAGCTTGTGCAAAACGCTGCTGTCCATCTGCTAACTAACAGTCGTAAACATGAGCACATAACACTTGTCCTATACTCCTTGCATTGGCTCTCTGTCCAGTTCAGAATCTAGTTGAAAATCGTAATGTTTTTTTTAATGCACTCAGTGGCCTTGGATGTGTGTTTAACCACTCACCAGCCCAGCAGAGTGCTATGTTGTACTGGACAACATCTTCTAAAGGTCCCCTGGTCCCAGTTCAAACAGTGGGTGATTGTTCTTTTGCAGTGGTTGGTCCTAGACTCTGGAACTCTTTGGCCATTGAGTTCCATCACTGACCAGCCTCTGTTTAAAGCCAAACTTAAGACCCACTTATTCAGAATGGCTTTTGGATCTTAGTGGCTCTGTTTTAATTTTTGTGATGTGGTGTTTTTATCTATTTACCTATTTATTTATTTATTTATTTATTTATTTATTTATTTAACTATAAATAAATAATCTTGTACAGCACCTTGGTCAATCTGTGGTTGTTGTAATGTGTTATATAAATAAATTATTGATTAATTTATTATAAACATAAAAGCCCCCACCACCCCAAAAAGGGAAGATCTATAGCTTTTTGCCATTTCTTCTAAAAATAGACCTAAAAACTTTTTCAAATGTGGTAAATTTGAATGAAATGCAATGAGATAAGCAAAACAGTTTATTTATGACCTATCACAAAATACTGAAAAATACAATTCTGACATTACTGCTTCCAATCTCCAACGTGGATCAGGCCCAGGGCTTTGTCAACATCACAAATAATGTCTTCTCTGGACAAACATCGAGGCAAGTATGGCCTTGAGTGGCAGCCTCTGAATCTATGTCACCACAGGCTGCTTCCATTGCCTCCTGAAAACTGTCTCATTCATAGAAATGACCATCATATACTGTCCAGCTCCAGGCAGCTCCTTAATAGGTTTAAAAAGCAGAAGGAGGAGGAAGAGGAAGAACCAAAAACAGGGATAATATGAAAAAAAATTTGACCAGCTCCGGTTAAAACTGACAGTGTAGTTATAGTGATCAGTCAAAAAAAAAAAAAAACACATACACATTTTGTGAAATTTCTCTGAGCCTCAAACACAATTCACATTTCTCATATTGACTGCTTGGTTCAGAGAATGGCATTTAGTGTTTTATCAATTGTGAAGGACTGTAATATGAAGTAAATCCTTGTTTAATAAAATACAATAAAATCCCATTTGATTCTGTAAAATCATATTTTGCAAAATGCAACCAATATATACCACTAACAACTTCAGTCTTGTCTCTGTTCAGTTGGAGAAAATAATTTTGCATCTATACGTCAATCTGTTCGATGCAGTGACACAGTGAATGGATTGGTCCATTTTCACCTGCTGTGAGTGAAATGTAAATCTGAGTGTCATCTGCATAATTATGGTATAATACGCCACAGCTATGTATTAACTGGCCCAAAGGAAGCATGTAGAGATTGAATAATAGATAGGACTTCAAGATAGGACCTAAACCATTTAAGAGCAGTTCCAGAGATACCTATCCATTCCTCTAATCTTTGTGACAGGATTTCATGGTCCACTGTATCAAACGCAGCACTCAAGTCCAACAGAACTAAGACAGAGACTTTGCCCGCGTCAGTGTTCAGACGGATGTCATTTGTGACTTTGATAAGTGCAGTCTCAGTCTGTGATGGGCCTGAATCCTGACTGAAAAAGATCAAAGCAGTTGTTAAGTAATAGAAAGTCATTAAGTTGCTGATACACAATTTTTTTCTATGACTTTCCCTAAAAATGGCAGGTTAGATATGGGCCGATAGATGTTGAGCACTGTAGCATTTTGGCCATTGGTTATGTTCCAGACTGTAAGGAATTATTGACTATATCAGTGAGTTGTGGAAACAAACTGCTTAGTACTGATTTTAGAAATCTAGTGGGTGAAACGTTGAGGCAGCAAGTGCATGAATTCAGGCTGGAGACAGTTTTTTCAATTGTTCTGTCATTTGTGGGTGTAAAATGTCTCCTAGGTGGCTGCAGTGTTGTTGTATGCCCTTTGGACTGTAGTTTTAAGAGTAAGTGAGTGTTTAAGAGAGAGAGTGTTTAAAATATTTTTTTATATAATCTGTCTGAGAGACTCGTGTGCTTTCAAGTTTAATTTGGATACTGTATATCAGTGGTGTCAAACTCAATGTAGTGAGGGGCCGCAATAGTAAATAAGAATCCTTTTAAAAATGGTGACACTTGGAAGAAGCTTTATTCATCTTTGACTCCTCATCACATCAGTTTAGATTTAGATAGATTTAAACAGGTTTGATTTATCTTTGTAGCTAAAACCTGACTTTTCATAAACAAATAAAATAAATAAGTTAAAATCCAAGTAAAACCTGTTAAAGTATAACTATAAGCTGTTTAAATGCAAGTGAAACCAATTTTAATCTAACTAAAACCTGTTAAAATCAATTTAAAACCTGCTGCTCAAATCCAACTAAAACATAGTGTAAAAAATATAACCTACCAACTGTACCACAGGGCCAAATGAAATAGAGAAAAGGGCCACATTTGGCCATTGGGATATGAGTTCATGTGCTCTGTATATGGTATTTACTGCAACTTACGTTTGATACAAGTTATTTATATTCACTCTTGTGCATTTACTAGAGTAGGGGTATTGATGAAAAGTATGGCAGATTAGTTTCTATGAAACAGTGGCTGGAACGGCATTGTAGTCAGAAAGGTTATGGTTTCGTGGATAACTGGCCTTCTTTCTGGGGCCGCCCAGGCCTGCTGAGGGCAGACGGCCTGCATCCTACAGGAAATGGTGCTGCCTGTCTAGTAATATAGACAGGTGCATTCTGCGCATTTGACACAAGGAATCTCAGCAGGTCGCAGGAATTAGAGAACCTGCTAGTCATGATAGTGCGGGTGTGGAACTGGATAATGTAGAAGCTTTTAGTTGTCTGGTTAGGCCGTGTTATCCCGATGTCTACTGCCTAAATCTGCTATTTAGTCCTCAAACACATCTGAAAACTCACAGAGTCAGTGACCCAAAAGCATCCTGTCCTCATGTTATTATAACTCAGAGGCAATCTTTTAAACCAAGCAGAACTGTTAGAGCTCGACAACTTGTTCCTGTCGCTATCTCCACTGGACCAGCCTTCAAATGTCTGCTCTACATCAAGACTGAAGATCGGTCCAAAGCACTCTTAATTAGGAAAGGGAAGGCAAGACCATTTTATTTATATAGCACATTTCAAACACTGGGTAACTCAAAGTTCTTTACAGGAATAAAAGAGATTTTAGAAGATTTAGATTTAGAAACATAAGAAAAATTAAAAACATTTTAAAAAAAGAGTGCTGATTAAAAAAACACTTTAAGTTGTAGTGTAGGTGGAGCTAAAGAGGAAGGTTTTTAACCTCCCCTTGAACATTGTTAAAGTTGAGGCTTGTTTTACTTCATCTGGGAGGCTGTTCCAGGTTTTGCTGCATGAAACTTAAACACTGCTTCACCCTGTTTAGTTCTAACTCTGGACACGAGCAGAAAGCCTGTCCCAGATGTTCTCAGAGTCTGAGGAGGTTCATAAGCTACTAGCATTTCAGAAATATATTCTGGTGCTAAACCATTTAGAGACTTGTAAACCAGCAGTGCTGTTTTAAAGTCTATTCTCTGAGCAACAGGAAGCCAGTGCAGAGATTTTAAAACTGGACTGATGTGGTTGTACTTCCTGGTACAGCAGCGTTCTGAATAAGCTGCAGCTGTCTTAACCCTCGTTTTGAGAGACCAGTGAGCAGGCCGTTACAGTAATCTAACCTGCTGGAGATAAAAGTATGAATAAGTTTCTCTAAGTCTGGTTGACTTTGACTCTGGAAATTTTATCACCTTAAAAAAGGTGATAAAATGCAGATGATGTTGACTTAATGTGACTGTGGAAATTCAAGTCTGAGTCCATAATGACCCCTAGATTTCTAACCTTGTTTTTAGATTTTAGACAAAGAGACTCAAGGTGACTGTTGACACTTTCTCTTTGTTTCTGTGGCCCAAAGATGATTAGTTCAGTCTTATGCATCCATACGCCAATCTGTTAAATGTAGACACAGTGAATGAATTGGTTCATTTTCACCTGCTGTGAGTGAAATGTAAATCTGAGTGTCATCTGCATAATTATTGTATGAAACGCCACAGTTGTGTATTAAAATTTAAGTTGGCCTTGATTGGGTGATTACAAACAAACTAGAACTTTCTTTTTGCCCAGTTCTCTCTCACATCAGTACATATTGTTCTGTGACCTCCAATCACAACAACATCCCTGCCACAGTTCTTACACTAGTACCAACACAGAAATTTGAAAGACTAAACAAATATCCATCTAAATGAATGGGTCTGTAAAGCGTCATTATAATCTGTCTGAACAGTTAGGAAAAAACACACTGCGTACATTCTGTATATGTTGAGAAAAGTAACCCCTTACTAACTGCCAAGAAAAAGGATTTCTTACATTTTTATATGCTGTTGTGCCATTTATTGGAGGATTCTAACGTGCTATACATCAATACAATATTTCAAGATTATTTGTGCAGTAAGTTTATACCAGGTGTCGGCAACCCGTGGCTTGGGCAGGAGAGCAGAAGACCCTATGTAGCATCAATATTACAAGGCCAAAACTGATAGTTAGGTGATTTTTATTGCCGAAATAAACAAATAAACCATGCATTACCATCACATTTCGAATTGTAGTGTATATTGATTATGGAAATTAATAATTAATATTTTTATATCAAAATATTAATTTCTTTTGCACCACCCAGATTCATAGCTCTGGGAACTAATTATGTTTGATAAGTCTCAATCTTGAAGGAAGTAAATTCTACTCGTTTCGATACAAATCTAAATTAAACAATGAAACACGAATGTCTTTTGGGGTTTTATTAAAGATTATACAAGGTTAAACAATGAATAGTAAGGACATAAAACAAAATACGATTAGTGACAAAGTATGAGGATAATGAACATGACATTAACAATTAACATTGTTAATGATATTAAATTATGATAACTTTGGTGGAATAACAAAGTTTGACCCTTTTGAATTCTGTTAGTTACTACAAGTGATTTCAGGGGTTTGATATAACGGTTGGTTCTACTTAAGGGCGTTTAAGGAGCTTACGGTTACGGTTAGATGGTTTGTTTAGGACTATTTACGGATATTGGTATAGCGGGCGGGACGAAGTTCTGCTGGACTTAATCACATTACACAGGTTTTATAACGCCAAACTTACAGTGTCACGTGTTCACTCACTCTTGTCGTTCGGTGGTACCCAGCTGTCCGGGAAGGAAAGGTACAAAGGTCCGCTTAAGAGCTTTCCAAGCGGGTCCTAAGCTGATGGTTTCCAAGCAACAAGATGGCGTCCACGTGTCCACGCGCTTAACTGGCTTAAGGCGCGCCTTAGCAAACAAAGCGGCGTTCTGTGATTGTCCTTGAGGGTAAAGTAGACTTTACCAGCAGTTGAGATTAAAGTCTTTAAAACTGAAGGATCACTGGAAGGCTGAAAGAGTTGTCTTTGCTGGATTTAACGAAGACTAGCTTTCCTTAGGGAACTAGTCTTTAGTTGTAAAACTACAAAAATTCACTTCCGTCTCAGGAATTTGACGTAATCCGGCAGGAAAGTTTTTCAAAACAAATTGATGCGTTGAGTCTTTAAAAAGATGAAAAATTCACGTTTGCACGGTGTGTGCTGCGGGCTAGAAGACTTGAAAGTTACGAAAGTAAAACAAGAGAGCTTAAATTAAGAGCGGGTAAAAACAAAGAGTTAAGCTTAAGAGAGAGCTTGAGAGAGAGCTTCAGAGAGCGTTTTCCGTTTTTCAGAATCTTTTGTAAGAGACGCAAAAGGGGCGTGTTTACTAGTTTTGGTCAGAAGGGAGTTTACGAAAGTTTGGGCTTTGGGTAACTTCTCTATTCCACCAAATAAAAGGAATTAAACACATTTTAAAACCATATTGCTTCTGCATTGTGTCATAAGTGCATAGGAAATGTCTTTACAAATCTTTAAAGACCAAACACATATTACATTATTTGTAGTTTAACTGAAAACAATGTAATAATTTGTTTTATTGTACAATCCAACTGTGAAAGATAAGGCAGAATAGCATCTTTATGGTTCGTTGTCCTGTTGGAGCCTGTTAATGAAAAATGGTGAGGTTTACACATTTACTAACAATCTTTAATACACTTTTAAATGTCACAAAAGTAATTTGAACTGTAGTCCCAATGCAGCATTGTTTCTCTGTTTATCCAGCAGAGCGCACTGTTCGATCAATTTTAGAATCCTGAAACAAAAACATTCCTTTCTGTTGAGTTGAGAGTCTTATCGCAGCTGTATATCAAAAGGATTAAGGTGTCAGCGAGGCACCACAAAGTCTGGTTTGCCAAGAGATAGCACCTACATTGTCCTTTGAAGTAGTGAAAAACAAAATCGTTAATTACGTTTACTTCTCTGTGAACTCTCTTAACAACACATACGAGCATCTGGTCCAGATTAGCACAGAGTTGCGAATCAAATCTCCTCAGTCTGAATAAACAAAGGAAAGAGTCTTTAAAAGTTCAGAGGTGTCAATCCGTTATAACTCTGAAAGATGTTGGTTCCTGGTACTGAGAGAGAGTTTCACTACAGAACGTTACAGCTCATTACATTCATTTCAATCCGTTAGCTATAGTTATACAATTTACGATAAATATTTCAAGTAGATTAAATATATTTCTCTACAAACCTTGTTCCTCAATTGACTGAAGTTAAACCTTGTACTTTTAACTGTTTTTAACCGTGACTCTTTTCAAACTTTTCTTCGTCTTTTGCCTTTCGCCAGGTTCTTTTCTGTTGGCACACTTCCGGTTTATTTGGTTATCAAAATAAAAGCCCAATACCATAACAATAAAACCTTCTACGTATCTGTCGTTCCCATACTCCACCTGCGTGGCTAGCATGAGTTGTGTTTAGGACAAAATCACATTGATTTTCTGCAAGGAAAGTTGTCAATTTGTCAATGTCATTTTTACCTTGTGCTGCACTCAGTTTGTTTTTGGTATCAACAAAGTTAGTACCTTGATCACATTTTATTTGTCTGACAGAGCCTCTTAAAACGATGACGCATCTGAGTCCATTTATAAAAGTGTCCGTCGATAGGTCTTCTAACATTTCAACATGAATTGCACGTGAATAAAAGCATGTGAAAAGGAGGCCATACCTTCTATATTCTTTCCTTACTTGTTTGGTCAGGAACGGTCCAAAAACATCCATACTACAGTATGTGAAAGGCGGAGAGTGTTTAATTCTTTCTGTGGGTAAGTCTCTGATTTTTTGTCCTTCCACAGGTCTCCACTGTTTCTGGCAAAACACACACTGGCGGATGTAGGATGCAACCGTTTGACTTAACTTTGGAATCCGATAGCCAGTGGATCGTATCTCATTCATTGTGAAGCCCTTTCCATGATGATTGACCCTCTCGTGGCAATGAGCAATTATCAGTTGTGACCTGATGTTCTCTGGGAATGATTGTTGGATGTTTGAATGAGCTGGGAAGAGATGAATGATTGAGCCTTCCTCCCACTTTAAGCACATTGTACATTTTGTTGTTCTTTGAAAGTCGTTTGCCTTTGTTTAATGTCTCTATTTTGTTTCGATATGCTTGTCTTTGTAAGTCTTTGATGACAATCACAGTATTTGTAGTTTGTCTTTCGGTTACAGCTGTGAGTGTCTTTGATTTGTCTTTGAGCAGGTATCGTCTGAGACGTGCAACTGCGCTGACTGCACGAGACCAGGATGAAAACCTTGTGAGTCTGTCACTAAGGCTTGTATGTTCAACCATTTCTGTGTTTTTTTTTGTGTCTGTACCTTTCTCACTTCTGGGTCTCCTACTGTAAGTACGATGGTCTCTTTTGTTAGAAGCTGTATTTTCTTTTCCCACAGGAAGTGAGGGCCTGTGAACCAATTAGATGAAAGCAGTTCATTTACAGATGTGCCCCTTGATGCTATATCTGCTGGGTTTTCACTGGTAGGCACATAAAACCATTGTTGCGGTGAGGTACTGTTGCAGATTTTCTGCACTCTATTAGCAACAAACATGTGAAACCGCTTCACGTCGTTGTTTATGTATCCTAGAGTGACCTTTGAGTTTGTCCAGAAGAACTCCTCAACATTGTCATAGACCAGTTCCTCTCTCAGCATGTTACTTACAGCGACTGATACCGCGGCTGCGGTAGGCTCTAACCTTGGGATTGTGGTGATTTTTGTTGGAGACGCGTGCTTTGGCAAGGCAATTCTATTTATATAACACAATTCATACACTGGGTTTATTCAAGTGCTTTGCCCATTATGAAGGTACAGTAGACCTCTTCCCTTTTGTTTATGAGTCTGAAATAAGAACACTGTCCATATCCTGTGGCACTTGCATCAGAAAAGTGGTGTATTTCCCTTTTTACCACTTCTTCAAAATCTGTAGGAACATAACATCTGCTGATTTGCACATTTTTTAGATTGTGTAGATCTCCTTTCCAGCCCTCCCACCGTAGCGGGTCGTCCCAGTCTGTTCCTTGACGACACATTTCTTGGAGAATCCCTTTTCCCTTAAGTACATAGGGAGCAATGAAGCCAAGGGGGTCGTATATGGCTGCAAATGTGGACAAGATGCCGCGCCTGGTTGGTGGTTGGTCCTTTAGCGTGATGTTAAATGTAAAGCAATCCTTCTCCACATTCCAATAAATGCCAAGTGCTCTTTCAGTCTGTGTCTCGTTAAACATCAAGTCCTGTGTTCTTATATCTGTTGCATGCTTTAAAGCTGGAATTCTTTTTAAAACTTCCGAATTGTTGGACACAAATTTGTGTAACCTTAGTCCACCCTTTGTACATAGTTCACATGCTTCCTTTGCCAGTCGTATAGCATCCTTTACTGTCTCTGCGCTGGTGACGCGTCATCCACATAGAAGTCTCTTGCTACAAACTGTGAGCCAACTGGATATGCAGAACTGTTCTCTTTGGCTAAATGTTTAAGTCCATGGTTCGCACAACCGGGTGATGAAACAGCACCAAAGAGATGTACTGTCATCCTGTACGCTTGTGGTTGGCTGTTCATATATTCGTCTTTCCACCATATGAAGCGTAAGTAGTTGCTATTATTTTCTTTGACTTGGAACTGATGAAACATTTTTTCAATGTCGCACATGAGAGCTACTTGGTGCTGTCTGAAGCGCACAAGCACACCAGTTAAGTTGTTGATCATGTCCGGACCATTCAATAAATGCTCATTAAGACAGGTGCCTTTGTGCTTTGTAGAGCAGTCGAAGACCATGCGCAACCTATCAGGTTTCTTTGGATTGTAGATGCCGTGGTGCGGTATGTGCCCATCTCTCCGGCGGAACTTCATCATCAGTCTTCTCAGCGTTACCTCTTTTGATGATGTCGCTCATATATTTCATGTATTCCCTTTTGTATTTTTCATCTTTCAGGAATTTGCATTTGAGCTGATTTAGCCTGGTTTTGGCGAGTTGTCTGTTATCCGGCATTTGTGGTCTTTCTTTAAATAGTAATGGCATTTTGAAATGTTCATTTTCAGTTTGTGTTATGCCATACTCGAGTTTTTGAAGGAATACTAAGTCCTCTTGCGACACCGTCTTTTCATTCCGGTCAGTCTCTTTGAAATCTCTCTCCAAAACGCGTATTGCATCTGCTGGAGTGGAGGGAGGGATTTCTTTAACAATGATTTGGTAGTAGTTAGTTTCAACTTTACTGGCCAGACATCTGCCTGCAGCTCATGTGTCACCTGTAACAGCAACATGGTTGTTGCTGTTACAGGTGAGCTACCTTGAGCTGCATTGTTTGTGCTCGCACATGTTTCTCTTTGCAGACCATTCCTGTAGTTTTCATCGTGAAGACATGTCGGGTGCCGCTTTGTGCAAGTCTCACAAGTGAGGCGGGTTTTGCTGTCATTAGCATTGTGCCCTGGTTTTAGACAGCCATAACAAAGTCTATTGTCTTTCACATGCTTCTTTCTGTTTTCTAGAGATATTTTCACGAGGTCAGGACACTTGTGAAGTTGAAGGGTGCCTTGGCA
>JALDNG010004185.1:15000-20646 GCA_024349245.1 Neodontobutis hainanensis | reverse complement strand
CAATCATAGAAAAATATTTATTACTCGATTAGAAAAAATGTTGAAAAACATAAACTGATTAATAAAAGTCAATATGATTCAGAAATAAAAGATCTACATCAATGGATATAAATGATGCAACAGAAGAATTATCAAATGCACTGGAAAATAAAAACTTACCATTGGAATATTCATTGATCTGAAAAAGCCTTTGACACAATCACACAAGACTCCTCCAGAAGTTAGAAAGGTCTGGGACACGAGGGGGGGCTGGAACCTGGCTCAAAAGATACTTAAGCCACAGATTACAATCTGTGCAGATGCTCCTCATCTGACTGTCCTGTCATTTCCTGCGGTGTCCCCAGGGTCAGTACTGGGCCCGAAATGATTCTTTTGTACATCATTGATATATTTAATGTTTCACAGTGACTTAAGTGTGTTTTGTTTGAAGATGACACCTCCCTTTTCTGTTGTGATGACAATTGACTGTTACTTATTTATACATCTACACTTTACCTCCTCCTTGTGTTTTTAAAGTTTAAGTTTTTGTACCTGTTCATTTGCTCTGTCCATGGAGCGCACCTGTTCACATGTCACTGACGGTTGTATGTTCTGTGTATAACTGTGTCTGTGACGACTAAACACTCTTGAATCTTGAATCTTGAACACACAAATCCACATCAGTGTGATGTGATCGGTGGAGCGTGTGAGGATGGACCAGTTGAAGTTTATGAAGGGTTTTTGAGGAAGTCCAAACAGAAGAGAGTAGAAGGTCATAGGTTATTTTAAGGAGGGCAGTTTCAATGTGGAGGTCGGAGCCAGATTGAATTTTAGATCGAGATTATTGGAAGAAAAGTGAGTGTGAATTTGAGCAGCAAAGGTTTTGATGAAGAAGAAGAAAATTGGAGATCGGGCGGAAGTTATTAAACCCGAGCCTGTTTTTTGGTGTGTCTGCTCGAAAAGGACATGTCACAGAATATTGTCTGTATCTCTGTAACTACATGGTTTAGTTAAATAATTCTGGTGTTTTTTTCAATGTGCATGTTACAGTTTCAGAAAAAATACAGATGGAAAACAGCAAAATAAACTCAAAAACATTTCTGTCAAAAAAAAAAAAAAACAACACTATTTTAAATCACAGCCACATGTCAACATTTACCTGGACCAAATATAATTCTTCTAATGTCAAACAAACCAAAAGTATTAAGACTTGAGTCTGAAATGTTCAGGCGGAGGCTCCATTATAAGCAACAGGGCAGAGTCTGTTTTTGTTTGCTGCTGTTTGGTCTGTGTTCGGAGTTGTTGTGTTGCTCTGTTAAATGTACATTTATTAGATGTGCTTGTAGCTGAGTCTCAGCTGATCCATGTCATGTGCTGCTTTGCCATAATAGTCTTGGGCTGTGTATTGTATCATGCTGTTTGTTTGCTTTGAGGACATGATCCAGTTTTTCTCGACAGTATTTCCATCGGGCCTCCTTTTGATCTTAACTGTCTGAGTTCTGGACTGGACCAGGCTGTGGAGTGAGTGAATGAGACAGATGTGCTTCTGAGTGGAGCCAGATTATTGAGGACGCTCTGGAGGTGTGTGTTGTAGTGTGAGAGTAATTGTTCAGGGGAATGAAGGTTGTCTGTACAGGGGAGGTTATCAATGTGAAGGGATAAAGTGCCCAAGTCAACGTCCTTCATTTTGAGTAAATGAATAATGTGTTTAAGGTTTATTTGGACAGAGACAGATGAACAGTGAATGAGAGCAGTGAGAGATCAGAGAATAGGAGGTTCTTTACAGTCAGTAGGTGTAATGCCAGAGCAGCAGATGAGCTCCAGAAGAGGTTGGGAGAGGTCAACAAACCCCGTTGGAGTAGCGTCGTTGAGAGGAGTTCAATCATTCGGCTGCTGCCACGTCTCCATTAAACAGAGAAAGTCCATGTCCAGTCGAGGCTTGTAGCGGCAGGTAGGCTATAATAATGTGGAGTAGGTGCAGCAGGTGAGCTGGTCGTAACTCATACACACATAAACAGATGAAGGTCTGTAGATGTTGACAGGAGGATTGGATTAAAAGATAGCCTACTCGTAGAACACAAATGCAGTATCCACAAACATATCCACAAACATATTTCTTGAAAAGAGCACAAAGAGCAGATCAACGGCAGCCGAAAAACACAGCAGCAAATGATCCTGAAAATGTCAATGTTGTGATCCCAGCTGCTCAGTCATAAAGTCAAACTCTGCTCTGTCCTCAGGTCAAACACAAGTCAGTCTGAGACACTGGATTTACTCCAGAGTGGCTCTCATATTTAAAGTTGAGTCCTGCTCTGGTCAGCTTTATTCAAACTCTAGACCAGGGGCAGGGCTGGGCTCATCTCTTTACCCCAAGGACCAAATGAGAACCTGTGACTCCTCGAAAAGCCTTGTTCCATCAAACCCTAAAAACATGTCTCACTCACGTTGTTCTGAGGAACATGAGAAGAAAGTGTTGATAATAATACTCTTCTTTTATGCACATGTAGGTCACTGTAACGTCCCACACATGAGTCTGAAACTGGAGACTATACCACAGAGAAATCCTGAGAAAATGTTTTTGTGTTGAGTCTTCAACTGTCTCCAGGTCCTGTATGGGTGAAAAAAAAAACTTTTCCTCGTCTAAGATGGTCCAGAAAGTGTCCAGTCTATCACTTAGCTCTAAGGACAGCTCAAAAGTCTCCAAAACCATGTTCTGTAAAACCTGGTACATTTTGATTTGAGCAGCAACACAGTAATAATACTCATTTATAAAACTCCTCTTCATCAAAACCCTTTCATAGATCCACCCACTCTTCCTCTCAGTCACACTCTCTGGAGGCAAAGGTCTTTTTTGGATATTGTCCTCAAATTCCAGTTCTTGTGATTTTAAAAACAGTGTGTCAACATTATGGACAATTGTTAAAGCACATTTGAGGATAATACAGCTGCTTAAATCTACTGCTGTAGAAAAGACTCACAAATTTAACTGAACACACTTTTTATTTTTGGATGTCAGCCTAGTTTTATCTGTGCCTTTATGTAAAAATAACAGGACACAGTCAAAATGATGCTGAGCAAAGCTTTATTAGTTAAAAGAAAAACATACCAATCATTATCAGAAAACAGAGATGGACAAAGGTCAACAGCTTCAGATCCAAAAACATCTTGAAAATGTAATGTTTCACAAATGTGAGCATTAGCGCCCTCTGCTGGAGACATCCTGTAATGATGAATATCTGGTGGATTCAATGGAAACGTAACAATAACAGAACTTGACATTGGTTAACTTCAGAGTGTAGATAAAGCAGGTTAGGTCGGATGTTGTTTAGTTTGATCCTCTTTGTTTCCAAGTCTAGAACCACATAAAGTCTACACGGCACAAAAAGATCTTAAATTAAACCATGACTAAGTTCCATTTATCAGAAAGTCTAAAGCATGACACAAGACTCACTCATTTCTTTATAATAATTAAAGGAACTGCCATAAACCTGTTTCAGTCGACCCAATCAAACTCTACAAACTGTAGGAGACTGTGGCTTTTGAACTAAACTTGTAAAGTAGTAGAAAATGTCGATAAATGTAGCATCTGCCTTTAATGAAGAGAAACACAGTTGTAAATAAATGTGCACAGAATAAGTATGGCTCCTGTGTTTAAAGCTGCTGAGCTATGGATTAATGCAGTTATTATTGACCTCAGCGTTAGTGCCACAGCTAATGCACTGAGCATTTTCTCCTGAGCAGAGGAAGACGTTGCTCAAGTTTATCACTTTTCCAATTTCTTTGAGTGCCTCACGCCCTTTAAGGTCGGCATTATTTACCGGTCCATTTTCGTTAGGTACAAAAACCTTTGAAAACACAAGAGCGTAATTATCCCACTTCTTAATATCAGTCATTTTCTTAAGGATGGAGAACTTATTATTAGGGTTTGCACACTTTCCATAACACGGGGATTTAAAAGTGTAAAACAGCATTAAGTCAGTCTTCTGTAAGTTTGTGTTTAGTTTATTCACTAATGTGTCAAAGTTTTCAAAGACACGATATTCAGCGTGGTCCGTAAACCTGTCAGACCATTTGACAGTGGCCCCCACCACTCGAGTCCTGGTGTACACCTCACGCTCTTTCAGGGTGTTCTTCACATTTTGGGAGGGTCCGCTGCAGTGACTTGTTGGAAGTCGTACTTTTTGTCTGAGCGTTGAAGGGGATGCTTATGGCCAGAGCGAACATGGGAGGGTCACCGTAAAGAAAATAGATTTAATGAATATTATAAATGTTCTGGTCCTGCTGCAAGTTTATACATAATCTTCTCTAAATCTTATTGTAACAAAACAGATCTGTAAATAAACAACTCATTAAGATCTCATTTATTATCAAAGATTAACAAGATAATGAAAGTAATGCTACTTCAATAAAAGACCTGTTTAAAGAAAATTAAAACTAAAACAAACAACTTAAACCTGGAAAGAAGGACACATGTATTTTCAGTTTCACAGTTAATCTATTATTAATAGTAAATGTAAACGTGGTTCTGAGGAGTTAGATATAAACCTGCTGAGAGGAAAAGGTTAGAGAAAAGAAGAGCAAAGTGAGATAAATATCAGCAGTGCATTCTCTCAGTGTTTCCTGAGACAGAGACACTTGTGGGACTGGTCTGACTCAGAACTGAAAACTAGAACATTTACTTCAGTTTGATGGAATCTATCCATATTTGTGTTTTACAATTTTTTTTTGAGAAAAGAAAAACAGGAAAAGCAGGAGGTGTGGTGCTTTCAGGTAAAATGGTTACTTACTTGTTTCCAGAATAAGGGGTTGGTTTGTACCTGTGAAGAACATAAAACTGTCACAAAACTGAACTGCTTCATCTCTGTTAAACCTGTTTTAGCTTTAGTTACTGGAGCCACTGTCAGATATCTGCTGAGTATAAAAATGAGACTCACACATTCAAGAGTTGTTTCACGAGCTCAGTCAGTTCCACAGTATTTACAGCAGCTTCACCGATTTGAGCGAAAGAAACACAACCAGAACAAAAGGTGTCCAGCACAAACGAGCCTCGTCCAACAGAGACACCTGTGGAGCAAGGAGCAAAAATAAAACAAACCCAGCACAAAAGTCATAAAACACATGAGAAACCAGGCGCTCAGACAGAACTGGGGACGAGGGGAGGACCCCTAGATTCTTAGTGATCCGACCTGTCCCAATGTCTCACTGTCTCTACAAAAGGTGATGAACAGCAGGATCAAAGTGGTGCTCCGGGGGCTCCTCACTGATCCTGCTGTGAAGGACATGAGGTCATTATGTGCAGCAGTAAATGTTTCATATAAATGCACAGCCGACTTGAGCTGATAAATACAATTTTAAACTTTCTCGTAATGTTCAGTTGTTCTTGTGGAACTACGACGAGGTGGTTAGAGGACGAACAAATAGTAAAGTAAATAAAACCGTGACCTCGGGGAAGAAGAGAAAAAAACGGCGGTGCTTTTCTTTTCCGTTCTCTCCTTTAAGTCAGACTAATAACACCAGAGTCAGGTATTATCCTCCTCTGCAGCTGAGTTCATGATGAGAGGGATCATTCAGAAATGTGAAGAGACTGAGAGTGAGGCCCAGCTGCAGCACCAGAACCACGTCACAATGTAGGCCTCTAATCAAACAGTCTTCTACCAATAATTATAA
>JALDNG010004185.1:0-10000 GCA_024349245.1 Neodontobutis hainanensis | reverse complement strand
GACTAAACTAGGACTACATTTAAAACTGAGCCCAAACTAAATCAGGTGTAAACCAGGGCTTGAACAGGGATATTCATGGTGTAATCCAGGTCTAACCTGGAACAACGTAGCTTTAGAACTAAGACTGACAAAAACCTGTCCCAAACCAGAACTAAACTCGAACTACATTTGGAACTAAACCAATGCCGAACCAGGTTAGTGTCAGTGCATCTGAACTATGACTAAACGAGGATCTAACCGGGACTAAACCAGCTCTAAACTAGCTCTACACTTAGAGCTAAGCCTGAACTACAATGGAAACGGAAAATGCCTCTAAAAGCACCAAAAGCTCTGCACGACACCTCCTGGGGTGTTTTTAAAAACCAAACCTTACCTTGGGAGGACGTGTGGTTTTGTCTGGACCCGGTCTCTTCTTGGGGACGGACACGGTGTCCCTTTAGATCCCACCCAGTGCAGCTGCAGCGAACAACCATACTAAGTGTGATCTAGAGGAAGGGAACATAGTGTCCTCCCACAAGAACCCCCCACTGCCCCAGATTTAGGACTTATCTGGGGCTGGTCCTGGTCCCATCCTAGTCTGGTCTTGAGGTGGACCTACTCCTCTTCATCACCATCCCAGGCCTAGAGACATTGGTCAAAAAGTAAACAAAATGAGTTATTATTAAAGTGGCTGCCTTCAAGGTAAATCCCGGTTTAGTCCTGGTTTACAATTAGATTAGTCCTGGTTTTATTCAGATTTAGTCCCAGTTTAGACCAGGTTTAATCTTTGTTCGAACCTAAATCTAGAAATAGTTTAGCTCTAGCTTAGACTTTATGTAGACCACAATTAGCTCTAAATGTAGATATGGTTTAGTCCCAGTTTAGTCTTGTCCAGTCCTGATTTTGACCTGGTTTCAACTGTTTTAATTTCGGGTTTAGCCCTAAATGTAGACTGGGATTACTCTGGATTAGTCTTTAGATTTGGGTTAGACATAGACCTTCTTTAGACCTTGTTTAGTCCTGGTTAAGTCCTTGTTTGTCCGTCCTTGGTTTAGTCCCTGCTTTATTTAGATATAGACTTATTCTATTAAATATTGAACACAAACCTGTCCCATTTCTCCTCCTCTTCCTCTCCTTCCTCCTCTCGGCTCCGTTTCCTGGAGCCTGACCCTGACTCCTGCCTGTCGCAGGACGGGACCTGGTCTACTCGGACCAGGATCAGCATTGGGACCAGAGGGGCATCTGGCCTCATGATCTTTGGGCTTCGTCTAAAACATTCAGAGAAAAGGTTTAAAAATCAAAATGTTATCTTTTACTTGAAACTAAACTTTAGGATGAGTTTTATGTTTTGTACAAACCTTAGTCCGTCTGTGTCCTCCTCGTCCTCTCGGCTCCGTTTCCTGGAGCCTGACCCTGACTCCTGCCTGTTGCAGGACGGGACCTGGTCTATTGGGACCAGAGGGGCATCTGGCCTCATGATCTTTGGGCTAAAACATTCAGAGAAAAGGTTTAAAAATTGAAGTCTTATCTTTTACTTGAAACCAAACTTTAGGATGACTTTTATGTTTTGTACAAACCTTAGTCCGTCCTGTGTCCTCTCGTCCTCTCGGCCCGCTTCCTGGAGCTCGACGGAAGGGTCTGGCTGCTGCTGCAGGAGTACGTTACGAATGCACTTGTCTTCTTTCTCTTGGCTCCGCCGCTTTTGACTGGACCAAAAATAAATATTGTCAGAAAAGAGAGTTGTATTTAATTGTATTAAATATACTATAGCCTTATTTCTCTTAAACGACCTCAATTCTTTTTGTCAATCACTATTTTTACATAACACTGGACATTTGTTTGTTTTTGATTTGGTCCTAGTGGAGCTTCTACAGAGTCAGTACAAACCTGTCTGCAGGGCGTTTTGTGGACGGCCTGGTGCTTCTGGAAGTGGAGGGCTGTTCGTGTCAGCCTGCTGCTCCTCGACGACTGGAGACACACCCCATCATCGCCACGCTCTGGCTCACACTGAGGACACATTAATGATCTGTCAGGTCAGTTCATCAAAGACATCACAACCATAAGTCCAAAGTCAGGTCCAGGGGCCAGTCATGGCACAAGGTGAATATTTATGTGGCCCTCAGCTTAAGACATAAAATATATTTTTTATGACTCCAACAGTAGCTCAGTCACACAGGTTTAGAAACAGGTTAAAAATACAATTTCTGTTCTAACATATTTAAATCCAACTAAAACCTGTTTAAATCCAACTAAACCTCTTCAATTTCCGACTAAACCTCTATTTCTGAAAAAAGGATGATATCAGAAGACACTAGAAGCCGTGGGAAATGTCCCTCTCGGCAAATGTGGCCCTCTTTGCAAAAACAGACTCTTATCATGTGACTTTATGTTTACACAGCCATGTTTGTTGTTCCTGGAGAACGAACGGCTCGAGCAGACACTCACTGTTCGCTGTCGAACACGTCAACAAGGTGGCGCATCGTAATGAAGGGATGCTCCAGGATCTCTTCAGGAGTGATCCTCTTCTCAGGGTCCAGGCAGAGCAGCCTTGAGACCAGGTCTACGAAGTACTCCCAGTCCACTTCGTTGTCGATGGACAAGGACTCAAAGTATTTCCGATCCATCTGAAGATAAATGAACCGTTAGAATAAAAGTCTCGTGTCATAGGTGCTTTGTATTAAAATATTCAATAAGACCAAAACATACGTGGTGCAAGTCCTCGAGGCTGTTCATCACCCTCTGGTTGAAACTGCGTCTGTTCCCCGCGACTGAAGAGCAGAAAAGAGTGACTGGGTAAAATACACACACAGTACCACACATTTAAATGTAATGTAAATGAACAGTGCAGTACCTTCAGCCTCCACACGGGCTTTCCTCGGATCTTTTCGGAGGAAGTACTCTTCGTACTTCCTCGGCTTAGCACCGGATCTGGAGGAGTCCCCACCGTTTGACGATGTGTCTCACCTGTCGACAAAATATTACTTTATTGAAAAGCCTCCTGAACTACAATAAATAGACAAAATACTAAGATACATACATTGGATACATTTTGTAAAAGTCATGCTCTGTTAAATTAAATTTCTATGGATTATGTGTAAGTGTTTATGAAAACTAATCCTCACCATATCTTCGTCATCCATGCCTGGGAAAAAGGTCAGTCCTGTCAGCATTTCCAGCGCAATGCAGCCGAGAGACCAGACGTCGATGGCCTCGCTGTATTTGTCGCCGACGAACACTTCAGGAGCCCTATAAGACCACAAACAAACCCATTACATCATGACTTCACTCTAAGGGAAAGGGAGGTTTCTATCTCATTTAGGTGAGCCTGGTCATACCTGTAGCAGGCTGTCTGGATGATTTCCCCTCGCTTCACAACCGCTGACGGATGCGCCGCGCCAAAGTCAATCACTTTGACTCTGAGGCTCGAGGCATGGTCCACCATCATGATGTTATCGGGCTTCAGGTCTCCGTGAATGAGGCCCAGGCTTTTGATAAACTTCATGGCCGTCGCCACCTGGAAATAAAGAAAAGAATGGGTTTTAAAACAGAAAGAGGTTAAAGACTTTGGATTGAGTCAGTGGAGTTTTTAATGGAGTCATTCTCTTCATTGACAAAACTTCCATATTCAATACAATATCCTAGAGCAGTACCACCACAGCACAGTGGGATATTCAAGGTCATTTACAGTGAGTATTATTAAAGATAAAGATTAAAAATAAACACAGTTGTTTAAACTGGGCAAATAAGAGCGAATGGAGGAAGTAAAGGCTTTGTAACTGTTTTTATGGATCTATATTAACCACTATTTACTATTTACTTATTTATATATTTACTTGTGTCAAGACTAAACAGATTGACACGCTTTTATCTCTGAGTAAAATATCTGAAAGTGCATTTTCCAAACCTGGTGTAGAACAGGCCGGATCTGAGTCAGAGTCATCTGAATGTTCTTCTCAATAAACTCAGAAAGGCTGATGTCCAGCTTCTCAAATTCCAGACAATATGTGTCGCCGAACTCGAAGGAGCTGATCCAGCGAACGATGTTATGCTCCTCTGAGCCGCGCTCCTTCAGCATCTTCAGGATCACTTTCTGTGGATTCAACAAGACTTTACTTCAGTTTTCAGGACTGAACCAGGTCTAAAACCAGGTCTAAAACCAGGTCTAAACCAGGACTAAACCAGGTCTAAACCAGGACTAAAGCAGATCTAAAGCAGGTCTAAAGCAGGTCTAAACCAGGACTGAAGCAGGTCTAAAGCAGGTCTAAAGCAGGTCTAAAGCAGATCTAAAGCAGGTCTAAAGCAGGTCTAAACCAGGACTGAAGCAGGTCTAAAGCAGGTCTAAAGCAGATCTAAAGCAGGACTAAAGCAGGTCTAAAGCAGGTCTAAAGCAGGTCTAAAGCAGGTCTAAAGCAGGTCTAAACCAGGACCAGGTCGTACCTCGACTATGGCACATTCAACATCGTCTATGTCTTTGATAATTTTCAGAGCCACAGTGTTTCGACTCTTGGTGTTTCTGCACAGAGCCACTTCCCCGAAGGTGCCCTCGCCCAAAACGTCCTTCACCACAAAAGACGTAGAGGGCGCCGTTATCACTGAACCAATTTCCAGGGCGTCCATGTTGTGCATTTTCCTGGTGTGTGGAGTAAAGCCTGTGCTGTTAAATGTCCGCAGAGAAATCTGTGAAAACAATTATACACAGCTCAGCAAAAACAACCAAAAACTCAAGAAAAATGTGTCAAAACATAAGCATCTAAACGCCACAAAAACAATCGACTTTGATAAAACGAGGTCAAGTTTTTTAACAAGACATGTAAATATGTCCAACGGTTTCTTTACATCTGTTGTCCCTGGCAGGTCAGGAGAAGAAAGAAATAACTCAACAGATGCTCCAATTATCACAAATCAACTCAAAATTGGCTTAATTTCCAGATAATATATAAATAAGGACATTAAACTGTACGTTAACACATAAATAACTCAACTGAAGGTTTTTGTACTGTCCACATGTTTGAGTTACACACTAAAGATTTTTGTGGGACTTCCGTTGAGTTAAATAACAAATTACTTTTACTTATTGTTAATTTACTTCTCAGTATAAAATAAAAGAGTCACAAGTACAATTAAAAAGTCAAAATGAGGCTTTAACTCTTTTTTAAAAAAAAGAGCAGTTCAACAGCTTCTCATAATAATCACAAATCAACTCACATTAGCTGTAGCTGGACTAAAACTTGTGTGTGTGTGTGTGCTCCCCAGGTGAGAGCAGGTGAGGTACAGCTGTAGATATGTTTTCAGAGCTGGTTTGTAAAGCAGTCGTTCTGTCTGAAGTCTGTCTCAAAATGAACAGATCTGTGGCTCGGCCTGGATTCTAGATCATTCTGGTGTGACATCAGTCATCGCCACGACCACCATGACACCTGTAGAACCCTCACCATAAAAGGAAATGACACTACCATATAAGGGCAGAACAGAGTTATGGCCTCTGTTCAGATGATTTTTATAGTTTAACTCTGGCTTTGGTCCTGGTTTGACCACAGTTTAGTTCATTTTCTTCTTAGTTCTGTTTGGGGTTGTGAGGTCTGGGGCCGAGGCTATAGACAGTTGCAGGCCTAGATTAGTCCTAGTTTAGTATTATATCATTTGCAAGTCTAACTCTTTGTTTTTGTTCGTATTTTTCCCGATAGTGCTCCCCCGACAGCTTCAGTGTAATATTAAAAAACTGTGTTTGTAAAAACTCTTTGGTGATGAGCATCTTCCTGCTCTCCTCACTTCCTGTTTGACCATGAGCAACGGTTTTCTGCTTTAGCTTCTTTTCGCCGGCTCTGGCTCGATGAATGTCCGAGACTGACTGGGGCGAGTGTTTGTAGTGTTGTGTAGTGTCATGCTAGAACACGACCACTAAATCCTGTGGAAATACTGACAATAACCGTTTTGTTTGGTCTTATTTGTAATATTTGGAGCTTGTGCATGGAGCTATAAAACTTTATTCATGTAAAAGCACATCCATGATAATTAAAGGGCATAACAATTGTTCATTAGTTACATTTTGGAAGAGAAGTGTCAAGGTTTACAAAAATGTGCATTAAATCAAATGTTTACTGCTGAAGAGGATCAGGACTTTAAATCAATTACATTTCCTCATCAGAGTGACCCACACAAAAGTAAAGAAAATCACATTTTTATTGCTCCTACAGACTTTTGACAGATGAGACATTTTTAAAACATCACCACAAACATGTATAATGGCTGCTTTTCCTCCTGAATGTGTGTTAACAGGTCACACAGCAGAGAAGGACCACACCAAACTTAAAAATAAAACTAAGAGTGTCATGTTTTTCATCGCTGACAAACTTTGAAAATGAAACTAAACAAAAGTTCTGCTTTCTCACACTGTCAGTGTAACATAAACCAAGCCATGATCTTTGCCATGTCTTGAGTAGTTTCATCAGAAACAGTGAGACAAACAAGAGTACTTAGCAACACTTCTAATGTCAATTAAACATAAGGTACATTTTATTACAATAATGTTTCTATAAAGTCAGGTTTTACAAAAACTCTGATGGATTAAAGTCCCTCAAAACAGTAAAGTGCAGATTTGACACATGCTGACAGTTTGAGCTCTCATGAGAAAATTGAATTATGAGAATGACAGGAGTTAAGTCCCAATATAGAATTACCTCGTTTTGTCATTTACATCATTCATAGCCTCAAGAAATGAAATAAACCTCATTGTTTCATTGTGAGTCCAGACTTAGACCAGAGAGAGTCCAGACTGAGACCAGAGAGAGTCCAGACAGAGTCCAGAGAGAGTCCAGACAGAGTCCAGAGAGAGTCCAGACAGAGTCCAGAGAGAGTCCAGACAGAGTCCAGAGAGAGTCCAGACAGAGTCCAGAGAGAGTCCAGACAGAGTCCAGAGAGAGTCCAGAGAGAGTCCAGAGAGAGTCCAGACAGAGTCCAGAGAGTCCAGACAGAGTCCAGAGAGAGTCCAGACAGAGACCAGAGAGAGTCCAGACAGAGTCCAGAGAGAGTCCAGACAGAGTCCAGAGAGAGTCCAGACAGAGTCCAGAGAGAGTCCAGACAGAGTCCAGAGAGAGTCCAGACTGAGTCCAGAGAGAGTCCAGAGAGAGACCAGAGAGAGACCAGACTGAGACCAGACTGAGACCAGAGAGAGTCCAGACTTAGACCAGACTTAGACCAGAGAGAGTCCAGACTGAGACCAGAGAGAGTCCAGACTTAGACTAGACTCTAGAGAGAGTCCAGACTGAGTCCAGTCAAAATGAGAAAACTTCTGTGTGCTGCTCCTAATCCATTATATTTTTTCAGCGTTTTTTTAACACACGCTCATTTGAACCCAACACACGCTCATTTGAACCCAACACACGGTCAATTGAACACAACACAGTTTCATTTGAACACAACACAGTTTCATTTGAACCCAACACACGCGTTCATTTGAACCCAACACACGCTCATTTGAACTCAACACAAGTTCATTTGAACCCAACACAGTTTCATTTGAACACAACACACGTTCATTTGAACACAACACATGGTCATTTGAACCCAACACACGTTCATTTGAACCCAATACACGTTCATTTGAACACAACACACGCCATTTGAACACAACACACGCTCATTTGAACTCCAACACAAGTTCATTTGAACCCAACACAAGTTCATTTGAACCCAACACAGTTTCATTTGAACCCAACACAAGTTCATTTGAACTCAACACAAGTTCATTTGAACCCAACACAGTTTCATTTGAACCCAACACAAGTTCATTTGAACCCAACACAAGTTCATTTGAACCAACACACGCTCATTTGAACCCAACACAGTTTCATTTGAACACAACACAAGTTCATTTGAACCCAACACAAGTTCATTTGAACACAACACAAGTTCATTTGAACTCAACACAAGTTCATTTGAACCCAACACAAGTTCATTTGAACCCAACACAAGTTCATTTGAACCCAACACACGTTCATTTGGACCAAACACACGTTCATTTGAACTCTAACACACGCTCATTTGAACACAACACAAGTTCATTTGAACTCAACACAAGTTCATTTGAACACAACACAAGTTCATTTGAACTCAACACAAGTTCATTTGAACCCAACACAAGTTCATTTGAACCCAACACAAGTTCATTTGAACCCAACACACGTTCATTTGAACCTAACACACGTTCATTTGAACCCAACACAAGTTCATTTGAACCCAACACACGTTCATTTGGACCAAACACACGTTCATTTGAACCCAACACACGTTCATTTGAACCCAACACACGTTCATTTGAACACAACACATGGTCATTTGAACCCAACACACGCTTCATTTGAACCCAACACATGTTCATTTGGACACAACACACGCTCATTTGAACACAACACATGGTCATTTGAACCCAACACACGTTCATTTGAACCCAACACACGTTCATTTGAACCCAACACATGTTCATTTGGGAGATTAAAAACAGAAAAGGTGTGAGAGGAGGGTTTGGAGATGAGTGACACAGGTTAAGTCTTCCTTAAGTTGTGTTAGCATTAGCTGTTGCTAATAATTAACAGTAACAGTTATTTTTTAGCAACAGCTAATGCTAAAGAAATGCTCAGTGCATTTGTCCTTGTTCCTGTTGTTTTCAGAGGAATGACAATAGAAAGAAATCAATTATGACTGCATCTTTGTCATATTTTTGTAACAAATATGTTTTGTTTTGGTTTGATTTGATTATTTAGTATTTAAAATGTTCTCACACATGTATAAAGGAGTATTAGGACTTATATGCAGGATTCCAGGCTGTTGTCAATAAACCACCAGGTCAATAAACCACCAGGTCAATAAACCACCAGGTCAATAAACCACCAGGTCAATAAACCACCAGGTCAATAAACCACTAGGCTGATGAACAATCACTTCCACAATCACTGTGACTTCTCCGACATCTCAGTGACGGAGGACGCATCCCAGTGACGCTAACAATAAGGCGAGTGTATCTCTCCTGGCATTGTCCTAAAGTTACGATTTATTATTTCTTAAACATTGTTAACAATTTTAACTGTGCACCACACCTCATTCATTGTTATTCTGGTTATATTTCTGCTAGAGTTTAATAATAGAGTTGCTGCCGTTTTGAGAACAGGGCACTTCTCTTTGTGCTAGCTACCATGCTAGCGGTTTTTAGCGTTTGAATTAGCCTGATTATACCTCGATTGTTTGTTTGTTACCATTGTTGTCTTACTGGTGGTTAGTTTTGTTGTGTTTACATAGTTTTTCGTTTAACTTGTGGTTAGTACTGCTGTGTGTGTGTTAGAATTTATCATTGTGAGTTGTGAACTGTTGGCTTGACTTCTAGTTGGAGACTTTAATATTCATCTAAATAAGGAGTGTGATCCTCTGGCCAGAGCATTTCAATCACTGCTTGCGACCATGTCTTTAACCAGTTTGTTCATGAGCCCACACACATTAGTGGAAACTATCTTGATCTTGTTTTGGCTCGGGAATAGATGTCTCCAATCTCTTTGTCTCCTCTCTTTCATCTGCTGTCTCAGATCGCTCACTGGTGGAGTTCGAGATAAGTTACACATTTCCTCAAATTCAGACAAATGCGTAGTGTCTTCACGGAATTTTAGCGCAGCTGCAATGGAAATGATTGCCACACGGCTGACAGATGTTCTTCCTAATTTAACTCCACCTGGAAACTCAGTAGAGGCCTACACAGAGGAGGTCCATGCTACCCTCTCAGCCATCACCGACTCAGTGGCACCCCTCAGGACAAAGCCCAGACCAACCAGACGACCTACGCCATGGTATAATGAGGAAACGCGGTCTTTGAAACAGGCCTGCAGGAGTTTTGAACGCAAATGGCACAAGTCAAAAACAAATCTAAATGATCAAAAGTGGTGTTTGTGTGTAAACACCTATAAGCACGCCCTCAGCACTGCAAAGACTACCTATTTTTCATCTCTTATAAGAGAAAACCGGCATAACCCCAGGTTTCTCT